>JAHZMW010003704.1:0-18397 GCA_027743745.1 Alloscopus bannaensis | reverse complement strand
TTGACAATTTTTAATTGTGCATTGTGCGTACGTGACGGGTACACATTACTGATGCACATCAAAAGCTCTTTGTTTTTATATACAACTAGCAATTGTGAATTGTAAGCCAAAAAAATCAGATAGAGCAACAGGTGAAATTTTTACAACGTATTTACCTCTATATGGAAAAGAGTGATTTCACATGATAAAGCCCGAGTTTTCAATACGTTTTTACGTCCATCTGGAGTGGGTCTGGACCGGATCTTCAGGCTGTTGGTCTTTCCTCTTCAGTTCACAAACTAGATGAAAACAACAAGTTTCTGGATTATTACACCAACACCATCAAAAACATTCGAAGTTACATACGAAAAAATATACAAGACTGGGCTAAAAAGGAGTTTAAAAAACCTGTGTGCACTCTCTGACAGCACAGAAGGCTGAAAGCTGAAGAAAAAAGCTTTTACAGTAATTTTTTTATATCTCTCTGAAGGGTTAGAAAAGTCAGAAGTGCGAAGAAATACCTAGTTTTTGTTGTTATTGCCTCTCCAAGTTCACCAAAAGTTGAGAAGGTGAATGTTGTTTTGCCTTCTTTCTCGTGTCGAAGAAATTGTGAAAGTCCCCATTTTTGGAGTGAGCGAGTGAAGAGGAAAAAAAGTTGTTTCGTTTGCCAAAGCAAATCAGGGGGAAGGCAGTTTTTTCATTGCATACTTTTTTGATTGTTTTAAATGCGTGTGCAGGTGTTTTTTTGATGGAGAATGAAAAATTATACCATCTGCCTTTTTCTTTGAACTTTTTAAAAAGAATTGAGTATGTAACTCTAGGAAAACTTGGACTTCCATTTGAGGCGAATGCAGTTTTTTATGGTATGAAAATGCTTTCCGTAACAGAATCTTTAGAGTTTAAAAAAATCGAGTTTCTTGTCGTTTTCGTGACCTCAGGCTAGAGATTATAAAAACAAATAGGAGACATGAATGACACAGATTATATGCATCGAGAGAAACATTAACTGATCATCGACCTTTTGCCTTCACATTGTTTTTAGAAGGAAATTAGTAGCTAAATCGACAAAGTTATAATTAGAGAGGGTTAGTGGACGAGAGGAAAGATTAATCTTTAATTAATTAATTAAATGCACCTGACAATGTGGTATTGGTGACAGGTGGTTTTTGGTGAGGGGGTGACAGGGAGAATTGAAGGCAGTGACAGTTGACGGTTTGTTGTGAGGGGAGTGTATTCAAAGTGAGGATTGAATGGTTGATGTCGGTTTACCTTTTGGTGGAAGGCTTCAACTGTAAAATTAAATTTAGCTCAATGAACCGTAACCGTCGCCTGAGGAAGTCCTCGGAAAAAGAACTGGTAAATGGCTTTTTACGCAATGTCCTGTGGTCGCGTATTTGATACATTGAATGTACGAATTTATTGTTGAACAAGGCATTTGGATAAATTATATAGTTATATAGTTATATAAATAAAGTTGCACGTTAGGTTTTTGACTATAAATTTATTTTTGATTCTGTCGACTAATAGCCGGACACCGGAGTCAGCGCAAAGATGCCGGAATCAAGAGCGTACACATTACAAAACAGGGACAAGTCCCTGACAATGCAGAAGAAAAAGACTGCTGGGGTGGAAGATTCGCCTCCAAGGGACCATTATAGAACCATGGGAGCACCGGACTCAAAAATGAAACACTCGTACTCTCTGACGTCGTTGTCGTCAAGATTCCTCCACGGAGCTTCCAGCGGTAACTCAAGTGGGTCACAACAGACAAATGGCCATCATGCTCACAACTCCCTCACAAATGGTCATCATGGAACTGCCAGCAATGGGAATGGGAACTCCATGCTGCTTAATGGGAAGGATTGTGTTGAGCTAGACGGAAGTGATGATTATGGCTTTTTGTCATACAATACGACGCGTGGAGAACGGGACAGCATTTCCAAGTTCTCTGCCAGTGGCAGTAAAAGTATGACAACCAGTTTGCATAACAGTTTAGGCAGTGGCAGTGGGAATCAAAATGGGACCGGTGGCACCACTGGCAATGTATCGTTTTATTCCACATCCACGTACGGCCGGCTCAAGCAAAGTCAACAACAGTTGCATCATCCGCAATGCCAGCATCACAATGGCGGAGTGGGAACTGCACGACAATCAAAACTGAAGAATGGCTCAGTCGCCCCAATTTGCTCATGTGATTGTCACTTGACGATGGGGAATGGGAGCAACAATGGGCTCTTCGTTGGCAGCTCCCTGCTCTCTAGCGGAAATGGGATATCAAGCAATCACAACAATGGAAAGAGCACAATCGGCAACAGAACGGGCAGTAACAGTAGTGGAGGCAGCGGCGGAAGTAGTGGTGCAAACAGTGGCTCAGGAACAACGACACAAAGCAACGGTGGCATTGGCAGTGGAGGCAAAATAAATGGCTTTGGTAGCTCATTACTTAATGGGACAAAGAAGGACGGGGTTCTCAAGCCATTTGGTTCTTCAACCACGTCAGGAGGAATGACAACAGTGGGATCCACCACGGTCGGAGCTGTGAACAGTGCGAGTAAGTACGAGATGCTGCGGAACAACTTTTTCGGATCTGGCATCACTCGGGAACGAGATCCCAAGCTCAATTCTTCATGCCAAGCGCTGAATCTCTGCGCGAATAGTAATAACAGTAATGGGACTGGCAATAATGGGAATGTGTCCTCAATTTATGGAGCAAGTAGTATGAACTCCACCGCAAGCAATAACAACAATGACTCGCTAATGAATGGGCTCACCGGTGGCACGTCTAAGGTAGGCTCACGAGCCACCGGGACTCGAGTCCGAAGGACGATTTCATGCTATGCAAAAAATCCAAGTAAATTGGATTCTCTCGAGAACAATCTAAGTCAACAGGCAGTCGGATTTGGGATGGTGGAGAAGGATTACTTGGGGAGTAGTATGATGAACATGACGAGCTCAAATAACAGCAGCCACCATCTTCATCATCACCACCACCACATCTCTAATGGCCATCATCATCATGGTTCCATTAATGGATTCATGGCGAATCCTTCAGGGATTAATGGTCACGGAGGAGGAGGTGGACTCGGAGCAAGTACAGCCAGCATTGTACACTACCAGCATGGACCTCCTGCCACTGGCACCACAATGAATGGACTTCACCATTCTCATCTAGCTGGTGGTGGAAATGCCCCCGGCGTTGGCGGAGGAACCAGTTTTCCTAATCCGATTTGTGAGTTTTCACCGTTTTCCTCGATGTCGTCAACCGATCTGATCGGCCTTCGAATGACAAATGGATTTGGGACTGGAGGGCTTGACAGGCGGTATGTCGGATCAAACGGGTCGGCCAACTTCACCGTCTACTTTCATGACAATCCCATCGACTGTGGATGCTCAACTTGCTTTCAAGTGAAGCTCAACATTTTCCAGGTAATGACCAATTTTGTTACTTTGATGCAGAGTGTGTTCTTTTTTTGCCGAAACGTAAAATACATGTACAATGTCGCTAATCAGCTAAATTACACACACCCATCCACTCATCTTATGTGAAACGGTATCAACGGCAATAGCCTCGCAATTCGCACCATGCCTCAGTATTTGCATTATCATCATCTTCTACGGTTAATTAGCTTTAACAATTCGCATTTTCCGAAAAAGCAGGTTCTCTCATATATACACTGCAAATGCAATGTCATCTTATCACGTCGATCTGAAAATAGGCAACCTCTCATGTAGTCCTTCTCTTCATTTTTACAGTTGCTTAATTAGTTCGTGTATAATCATCTTAGGAAGGAGCCGCGCGTAGTACCGCTACCATGTCATTTATTACAGCGCATGTCGGAGTGGTGGCACTTAAAAACGAACGAACCAAGTTCATTCTCAGGAGACATCTCATGTCAACTATGTATCATACATTTTGCTGAGCCATGAAGAGTACGCATGTTGCTGTCATTTATGATTAGATTAGTGTAGCGTAAAAGTCTTAAGACACACGGGTGGAACGACAAAGCAGTATAAATCACCACACGACGACGATGATGAAGAACGCACGTAATAGCAGTAATTGCATTCTTATAGTACAAGAAAGCTGTTGATCTCACAGACTCTGAGTCACAGCAGCCTAGCAGCAAGAAAATGATGAAGCCCGAATACATCATAACAAGCGATACAAGATTACTTACCGTGTGCCCGTGTGTCTCGCTCGCTTTTTGTGATATGAAATAACTGCATATTGATGCAGAAATGAGATTATGCATTGGTACAGTTTCAAGGTTGCCATTTTACCACGTTTATAGGCGTCTTTCCGCTTATTCATGTATCTCCTATAGCTAAACACAGGTTGATGATGCAGAGGGGAGTGATGGCGTTGTTCACGAGGGATGTAATGCAATTTCAAGCTGTGAAGGTCGATGTTCTGTCTTATATGTACATAATAATAATAATAACAATACCTACGGAGCGTGTGTTAGGATACCATTATTAAACTAAGTTGTGCATGTCACATACTACAACTCCCACGGTATGATATGATACCTTGTTCTTATTACTGCTAAAGAGCTAAGCTAGATGTTCGTTGTTCAACTATAGTATTTATATCAATCTCATACTCTGAAAATCCGTTGATGTGAGCAAAGACCAACGTGCCAATAAGGAAAAACATTTTCCGTACGCGGAAGTATCGGAAGTGACGCGGAGACTTTCTTCGTACCAGTCGTTTGCAACCGCACATGATAACTGTTGTGGCTAGAAGAGGCGTGTCGATTTTTGTATACGGATAAAGTGCGAACATTTTATATCATGTACCTAAGATGTGTTTTAAGCGCAAGTGCAATTATTTTTTAAAATAATGCATAGCATACCTATATGGCATATCGTCTTTGCCCTTTCATTAAAATTAATAGACTGATAAAATAAAGCTGAAAATTACAATGCAATACACAGTTAATTGTGCTTGACTAATTTCGTATCAACTTTATTTTTTTGCGAATTGCGAATTTACATGGTACTTTCAATAGTTTTATGCCTATTGATCATAGCATTATCATAATTGACTCATTAATTAAGATTAATTTTACAAGTCGCTTTGTGTGCTATTAATGATTTCTGCAAATGCACTCTACTTTGAGTAAACTGCTTCCGCTTGCGTAGGAATCGTAAAAGTTTAGTCATTGAAAAGGTCCTTGCAAAAGTTTGATCACTGATTTTAACGAGACATTGGCATGCCTTACTACATGTCTAGATAGCAATTAATTGCGCAATGTTGTGATTACGAAAAAAAGATCTCAAATCAATTAATTACACGTTCCACCACCGCGCAAAGTCATCATTTTCGGGAGATCACGTATGCACATGTGTTGTATGGATTTGTTGTGATTTATTTTGTGCGGGTTTCGAGATTACATAATTTGTCAAATGTCTATTTAGCAGAGAGGTGCTGAACTGAAGAGAAAATAAATTACAAAATATGTATCACAATGTCCCATTGAATTCATGGTGTTTTGTATGAATTTAGTCCATTTAATTAATCAATTTCCCATTTCACTTCAAATGAATGGGATGTAATGTGTGAGGTAAGGATGAAGGATGGATTAGTCGTACTCCTACTACCCCTTGACAAATAAAATATATTATGTATCTGCTATAGAGTGGAGTAAATGAAAGTATGTAATTCTATTTAGTACCGCCGCCGCTGTCTGCATAAGGTTGTGTTTATTTACAAGCCGAAATAGACTGTGTCAATTGTCAACACCAACGAACCTGCGATATGATTACGCAGGACAATCCTTCAGCGCTCCGTCATCCAACCAGAATAATTTTTCATTTCACGTTTTCTCATAACTTCTTTTCATTCACGGTGCTGCATGCTGTCGTCTTTGTTGTCGGTGGAACTACTTCACTTAGGAAATATGCACATCGTGACTTGTGATACAATGCTGTAGTACGCGATGCAGCAATACTTTGGACAGAGAGTGACTCTGTTTTAATGCGAATGAACATCATCCATGAAGAAAAAGGATCGAAATCAATTTCAAATTTGTGCCGTGTGGCAAGTGAATGGTGAATGCAGTCTCTGCACCTCACTCTCACTCAACGCAGCATAGTGCACAGCACATGCACCACATTCAACTACCGTTGTGTACAGTTAGATGACATTATTAAAGGCAAATTAGACCTGCTCCACATTCATAGCGTATGATTTAATGTAAATCAGCAATTGACAAAATATTAGGAGGAAATGTATAATTTAGGAGGGCGAAATGTGGGTCGTAATCGAAATTTCATTTAAAGCATTTTGCAATATCATATTTTGTGGTTTCTAAAGAGGCGAAACTCTTTGGCTTTTTTAGGGAAGAGCTGTACTTTCACATAAGATGGCTCATCGTTAGTGTCAACTATATGCCGTGTCTTATCGCATCACAATTTAATGATGCGAAAATTGCACTTGGTTTTGGCCCTCGAATTCAATTTTATAAAATGCGTCGAATGGGACATTTCCTGCAAAATTGACTTGCGTGGTTCAAGGAATCTCCTTCTACTAACTAAGCTTTTGTCTATTGATTTTAGCATGATTGTAGAGCCAGGTTTACTTGTATCGGTTATGTACGGTTGTAAAACTTACAATTACTCTATACAGTAGTAGTGAGTCTTCTTGATCCACGATACAATATGAAAGTGGTCGTATCTGTATATTTCAAAGTAGACGGATTTGTTTGCACACTTTGCAGAGTAATTCACTAAAGCTCGTGTTTGCTGAGTAAGGTTGGTGGTAGTAATGCTATCAACGTCAATGCCACGACAAGGTTGTGTTGATGACAGATCCGAACTGGTAACCAAAAATTTAATTACATTCCAGCACGTTTCACATACTGTTTTTTTCAGTTTCTGTAGTGGGTTTCCTATTCTTGATTTGATCAGTAAAATTAAATGTATATGTGCAGTTCGTATGATGAGCCAGCGTTACCTAAATGTGTTTCAATGCTCTGCTGTAATCCCAACAAAGTCAAGTGCGGCAAAATACGGGGTCATTGATAACGAACACAGATTGTGTAAACTGATTTGTGATCGTAAATGTATGGAACGAAAGTCTCTGAATTTTGGCTTGGCCTCATGAAAGTAACCAAACCCCAAATTTGTTGCTGACATAGTCGCTAGAAAGAAATACTGCTGGTTTTTGCCAGAGTTTCTTCGTGATTGTAGAAAATCCAGCTACAAATCATTCTCGTCCTTTCCATTTGTTCATTCCTCTCTAGTGGTTTATTACCAAGTTTGTTAACAAAACATAACAGGATGACAGGAAGAGCAATAATCCAGAAAGGGAAAAGTTCACACTGACGTTTGAACTTTGTTCTAACGTGCACAGTTGTTGCACTGATTGTACGATTAGTATGTAGCTGTTTAGCGCTTGACTGGTTTTGCTTTTCTTCTCTGGAATCATGCCCTTTTACTCACAATGTGTGATTCTGTTTAGCGAGTTTGGCCAAAAAACTAGATTACCTAAGAAGTACTATGTACTTGTGAGGATGATGTGTCAGGAAACGGAAGACGAGCATGGGAATGTGGAGAGCGAAAAAAGTTCACGCTCAGTCCAGTCTTGTTTTCGCTATTATTTCAGTCAGTCCATTCCTCTGTAGCTCATGCAGTTTCATTCTGTTGTGTTATGCCTGTGTAGGCAAAACTGCACCATTCTAGGTGCCATTATAAATCTCTCCCTCACTTTGTTTTGAGTACGATTTTACTGAACCCGTAACTTGCCTTTGTTATGCAATAGTAAATATTATGGTAATGGTAATGACTTGGGCAGGTATCAGTTAGAGTTTAAACGGAGAATCTAATCTCTCACGGGTTTTCTCATAATCCAGTCCCATAACTTTGGAATAGTGCTTCATTTAACTTTGATGACTTCACTTCACGATGGTCGTATAGAATAAGGAAACCCAAGTAAATAATGCAAGCAGATGTTGGATGTAGAATCCTACCTGCGCAGGATAGTAATAACAGCCCCCGGTTATGTGTGCTCTAGATACCCAAGTTTCATAAGAGTATGGATCGGGATTATGATTATGTGTGTATTGAACTGTAAGCACTGTCAGGCTGACAGATCCTAAGCCTTTCAGGAAAGACCGGATGGTTTCATTGTACGGCTACAGTATCGATGTATATACACTAATGATATGATGACACACGCACACCTTGCTTGTAATGAACCTTTATTATTAAAATTCTTACCTTACATCAAGTGAAAATTTTCATGTAAAATTATGTGCAGTGAAATTATGTTGAAGTTTCAACATCAAGTAGCGGGACATGATTCTGGTATGTCACTTTCTCTGCATTTGCATGCATACTATACATATGTTTGAGTTTTAAGGAATGTCTGAATGCAAAGACAAACTGACTGTGTATACGAACCTAATTGTTGTTTGAACATATCATATGTACGTGTATATTCAATCACTATCCCAGCATTATGATTTCTATACGATATTTTCTACTCCCTTCCTTTGGCACACACTACATTTGGACCGCTATTTGAGATTGCTAGTAGGATAATTATAGTAGTAAAACTATGATTTTCTCTCTCAAAATTTTGGCGAGTGGGAGTATTTGTAGAGATATTTTGTACACGTGGCCTATTTCAAGCAAATGCAACTATAGAAAACAGATCATTGTCTGTTACCTTGCATATAATGAAGATTTAAACAATTTAAAACTTTGTTGGTACTGGATGAACATGTAAACACAGCTTTAATACATTTTTTGCTGTATACACATTTTGCGGATAAACCCCCATAGATAGCATATAAGATGTGATATTCGATATTGTAAAGCAGGATGAAAGTTTTGACAATCGGTACGAAGTTAGTAATTCTTCTCTCGTTAGACTTTGTTGCTCAACCAACGGCTTTGCGTGAAGTCTGCTTTTCACAAAAAATGAGAACGAAAGTGGAATTAGGTATGAAAATGGTTTTCTGATTCTAGATCCCTGTTTTGTCTACAGAATACTTGAGTGGAATCAGTTTCAATTTTACCCCACACTGGCAACACAGCCGCTGGTCAGACTACGAGTGTAACTTGAACAATATTAGGTAGTGGTTTTTTGCGACTTTGGAGAATTAAATTGTCTCGAGTTTCTTTTCTGGCATATATTGCCAAAGCAAAAGTTCTGAATATGCAGCCCCTTAAATCGATCTCACAAGAGTGTGAGTCTGATGGCAGTATCACAGAGTTGAATAAATAAATGTTGCTTCGACGCATGGTCAATTATTGGAAGGATTCCAGGACGGAGTCATTGCAACCATCGTATTCCAAGCCTTGTCAAGCATGTCACTCAACCATTTAACAGTCGCAACTGTGGCGTGATTATCATAATCTTAATGAATATGAATTTACTTACTAGGCACTAGGCACTAGGTCGTCCGACCCACCGCAGGCAGAAACATGTGTAAAATATATTAGGGTAAAAAATGGTGTGGGTTGTCAAATCATTGCTTCAATACAGATTTGTTAAAATCACTTTTTTAAATTGTGGCTTCTAACTGCTGATCCGTATGGGGTACGTAGGCATTTATATTTTGCATGGAGGACAAACTGATATTTTGTGTCAGAATGTAGTAAGCAACTTTCTTTCCAAAGTCGCTGACTTTTAGGCATAAAATGTTTTGAGGATCTCTTGGTGTCTCTCTGAATCCTCATGCTCTACTTACCAACAAGTGTATAATAAACGCTGATTTTGATTGTAATGCTTCAGGGGAAACTAGCAAAAACATTGGTTAATTTTCATGAAAATCAGTGCTGCATGCTGGAGCAAATCAAAGCACAGCTCATTTAACACTGAAGTTGTGTACAATTGTGTGGCATTTCTCAGCTAGAAATTGCACGAGCGAGTTTTTATTTACTGAGCCACAATTTTACTCTTCAGATCAAGAGTTGGCAGGCATATTAGGATTGGTCTCTCTCTCCTCTGGTTGAATGTGCTGTGCGTAGTGTGGTTTTCGTGAACTATGCACACGTCTCTTGCAACATAACATTGCAACTGTATTGTTCGTTTGCAAGTTGCTCAAGTTTGTATGCCTACATTGTTTTGGCCGTCGTAAGGTAACAAAAGAGCAAGTAACCACCACCACAGATAATACAACGTAACTTATTGTAACAAAACAACACTCGAAAAGCGAAAATTTCGCTTGGTTGGATGGAGCACGTCAAACATCGCCACCACCGTCATATCACCCTGAAGAGAGCACATGAAATCCTGCATGCTCGCTACGTTCGCACATACGAAGATTTATGCACACAAATTGTATACTCCACCACCTCTCCACCTGGTCATGCTTGCTAAGCACAGTATGGTAAATGGCAATGAGTGCAGCAAGCAGACTCAAGTCAAAAAACGTAATAGTACGATGGAATGTAAAAATGGAGTTACAAATCATATATATACAGTCTAACAACTGGTGCTGTGGTACCAACCAACCACCACCTAAAGTTATCGAGGTGAGCCCATATAACGTTCACGTTCGTTTGACGATAATCTCGTATAGAGCGCACGATTTCAACTTTTTCACATGACGAACTCTGTATAATGCGCTCTAACTCTGCTGATATCAAAAGAGTTGTGGCAAACCGTGTAAAAGTGGAGAAAAAATCTAGAAATCTCAAGTGACGAGTAAAAACTCGTCATTATTATCATCAAACACATAGCGAAAAGGAATGCGCGCTTGCCAGCGAATCAAAACTGAAGGACTTGATGCTGGTTGGCCACATATTTCATCAACCGTCAAGTTGTTATAAAGTTCTTGGTTTGGATTTACTATTGCTATTTTGCTATAATTTGTCATCTTGGTATGGAATATGAAAGCATCGTTATCACAAAAACTACAAGTCCCTGTGTTTATTTTGACGCTTAAAACACGCTGCAAGCATGATGATGAATATCAAAGAATAAGAATTTAAAAAATGGTGATGTTAAGTATAAAAAACATTTCTTTACACCGTGAATTAGTTACATCAATCTAAAATCCAGGTATCAAAACTCGATTCAAGTAGTCATGATTTGGTGTGGTTGTGTATAAATATGCATCCTGCAATCAAAAAGGCGACGACAAAGAACAATATACTAAATTCAACGAAAATTTCCTCCACGGCCGTGTTTCGTCATTTCATCGAAGAACAAAGGAATCCTGCGTTGATCAAACGTACGTACCTTCGAAATCATGTCACCTTTGTCTGGTAGCGGAATAGTCTTGTGTGCATCTTCTCATCTCTTGATTTGCATTATTTGCTTTTATACAATAACATTAAATGACTACAGTGTAAATATGTCTATGGGGTACGGGGATAATTTGTCTTCTCGCTGTTTTAGTATGTTTTATTTTTGTGGAGACACGCCAGGGTAAGGACTTTGGGTCCACGTTTGAATTATTCTCCGCTCTTGTATGCGCTAAACTAAAGGTATCAACGTGTAAGCCTCTCTTTCTATTGTTGATTGTAAAGCTTGTCTGAAGTTGTCTGTATATAGGTTTACGTGAATAAACCAGAACAGTGTACTCAACTCACCTGCTGACAGGTTGTAGTTTCATTTCCCTTGAATCAATTTTTCTCCTCGGTTCTTGCTCTAAAACAAAAGGGGAAGTTCTTGCACGGCGAACCATAGGGAAATCAAATGAGTGAGAAAGGGGTTCGAAACGAATAATGTATTATACACCTAGTCTTCTGCTTTTTTTCTGACTGGCAGAGACACACCGACCGCAGCCTGTTTTCTTCCACACACCAATTTAACGTACGTATGATGTGTGCGAATGGTGTGTTCGCAGTGGGAAAAGGGAGAGAATCTTGACTCATCATAATTTCGTTCTAAACATAAACTTGACAATGATTTGGAGGATTCTACTCCGAGAGATGCATGCAAGTGGTAACTCACTGCTCAAACAATTGCTCAAAACTTTGCTTACTCTCCACTCCCTCGATTGTTGCAATGGCTTTTCTTAGACTTATTATTTAGAGACGAAAAGGTGTATGTATGTACATTGTCTACCCGGTGATGCCTTTCGTAGCGGAATTTGTGATGATTTGTGGCAAACTTTGTTAAGATCCTTATATAACTTTTTTTCTTTGTGGTTTTAAATAAATACTTCTGCACTGACACTTCGCTGTACATTGACAGCTAAGCCAACAGTCAGGTAGATACATATGTTTAATTTCAAAGTTATGTAATGTCAAAGTATAATGAAATGTACTTTCCTATTTGCAACCTTTTACATTTTAACATTATTTACCTTTTCTTCATGCTTCTTTTTCTTCCAGAGTACTATGTCTCTATATGATGTTGACTACATAATTGCCAAGTTTTATACAAGCAGCGTACTTTTAAAAAATTATGCTGGTAGTATGAAATGTAGCAATGACGCACATTAAGGGTTTGTGGGCGTGACCTGAAAGCAAAGAAAACAACTTCCGACTTTCTCTCCACCGGTCCGAATTTCACATTCCCAGGCTCACGATATTATTGTAGCATGAAAGAAAAGCCCTCACTATAAGATCTTTCTGGCCAGGAAAGTTGTGTTCAATATGTCTGAAATATATACCTACACACGTTTTGTACTCAAGTGGAAGTTGTCACTCACTGTTACAACATGCATTCATTAAAGAAATTACAAACACATGCAAAATCCTGGAATTTATGTAAGTGGGAGGAATGTTATTTAAAATCTGATTTCAAAGCAGAACTTGGCTAACGAAAAGTGGATGAGAATTAAAAGCAGACTTTCAACTAATTTTATGTAAACAACTAACCCAACACTACACATTACTTTGAACTTTACATTCAGAGCGAAGGGGGTAAAGAGTGGTGTGGTAAAAAGTAAACATGGCTTTCGGTTTCCTGTTCGTTTTTGCGAGTAACTTCCTGTGAGTGAACACCGTCATTCGCATTCCCACAGGACCGTAAATTTTGCCGAGGTGTAGCAGCAGCAACATTTTGTGGCTTTTACGTGTTTGTGATGAGGTGTGCATAATGTTTGTATTTGAAAGTACAGCCTCCACCTTACTCAACAGTTTATACTTTGTTCGCAAAACAAGGGAATAGTTTCTGTAAAACTGCATTTAATTCTACTGAGGTTTATACATAATTTCTTTATGCTACCCACCCGCATTGCAAAACTGTTCCTGGCTATGGTTAGGACTATGGAAAGTAATCAATTCTTTCTCAATTTTGTGATGAATCGACTAATTCCATGAGTATCAACGGCGGACGTTTAGACGGGGAGGGGAGAATGATCACACGGTCCACAAATAAATCTCTTTTCATTTTTTCATAGTATATATGTATGTGATTTTTTTTGCATTATACCGCTTTTGCAAGCAAACGATTTTTTTGTACCGCTTTGATATTTGATTTTACTATCAGTGTTGTATTGGACCATCTAATAATTGGAATTGGATGTAAGATTTTCCGCTTTGTTTGAAAGCGATGTAGTGATTCTGGCACAATTGGTTACTTAAGATTTTAGGGAGTTTTGCTGTAAAGTGAAATTGGCAAATTGGACAATCCTGTTTCAAGAATTACTAATGCGTATCGTAAAAACTAGTAGGTATTTTAACAAAACCATTGCATTAAAAGTATTACAAGTTTAGACGTGCTTGCACTTTCTATTTTTGGGGAAATGAGCCATTGAACACAATTTTACTTTTAGACGCTTTGGCTGCAATTGCAATGATGTATTAACACAGGAAAGTCATTGTTGTACAGGGTGCAATTGTACTCCTACAATTACAAGAGGTAAATTCTTAAAATATTAAGTAATTGGCTAATGCATAACAGGAATCTGCACATTTTAAAGTGGGAGGCTTTGGTCCGTTACACTCGTGTGCATTTCTTTTATACACACGTGGGTACTGTTACTTGACAGTTTCACATGACAGGCTTGCTTGGATTATCATTGAAACCGCCCACTTTTGGCCATTGTTCCACAATGTAATCTAATTTAATTCACGGTAGCAGTTTGCCACTAGCAGAGGAGATTTAGACGACTTTGTTGTTGGTAATTTTGAAGCATTTCCTATTTAGTCGTGAAAATACACTTACGCCAAACGCAAACGGTAAGGCACGCCAAGCTGAGGTTTTACAGCAAGCTACTAGCTTGCCAGTACTACACAAAGTATGGCTGTAATAGATGATCAAAGACCATTTAAAGTCAATATAAATACGATTGCCTAGAGCTGAAAGACATTTTGGGATATATGGTACTAGCCGACGAGATGAAAGTGAAACGTCACAACAACTCGGTGGGTAGCAGAAGCTGACCAGCAAAATCTGCTGAAATGTTGAAAGGAGCTGGAGGTACTAGTGTTGGAGGAAATATGCTCTTCAGTTAAAGATTTTTGTGACATAATTTTGCTATGTATTAAACAGTGGAAATTGCATTTTAAAGGTGTGCCGTGTTTAAGACCAAGGTTCGTAGGGTTTGGTTGGCAGATTATTAGCAAAGAGTACGACGAATGTTCACACTAAAGAAAGCGTTATTCTGACAAACGCGCAAAATTAGGTAATTTGCATAATTTACGTTCGATTTGATAGATGCAAGGGTTAGTTTAAAATTTGATGAAATACACTCATGGCAGTCACATCGTAAATCTCTACTAATCTACCGATGGAAAAATTAAAACTTTTTAAGTTATGAATTTTGCACCGTTTAATTCGCAAAACAATGTTTTTTTGCACTTTACACAATTTATAAAAATGTAATTCCTACGGATATTTGAAATTTTTTTCGCAATTCATCAAGCTACAACGCGGTCGATAAAATACGACCAGTGCGGAAAGGCAAAAAGGTCAACCAGCATTTTGATTTACAAAGTTGATGGTCCGGCAGATAGTGGGGTGATGATTGTGGCAACTCACGAAGAAAAACTTGGCTTCATCATAATGATGACATGTCGTAGTATATACTCTCGCCATTTTATTCATAAGGTGTTTATAGCGCATAGAAGGATTTTTTGCCGAGTCGATTAGCAACATGTGTTGTGTGTGCTGGTATGCATGCATAATATATTATGATGCATCAAAAATTTAATGCATTACAAGATTTAGAGGCAAGGAGCTCGACAGACAAATTTTCCACTCTCCGCTTGTTCTCTCTCTCTCTACGTGTCCCACTCTACGTACACTTATGTGCTCACATGAAACCAGTCAGGATTAGGATCATTAGGAAACTGGGTATGTATGTCTTCTCTTGAAATTCTTTGTTTCGCACACATATTTTCTAATAATGGTTGAAAGACCTCTCTTTCTGTCGAGGGAGAAAGAATCGCTTGTTTTGAGTAGAGGTCGAGGCTCTATAATGTTGTTGTCGATGTTTGATTGAAGAATAATCTTAAGGAGGATGTGTGCTAGCTGTTCTTCGATGTAGTACTTCTACTGATGTATCTGCCTTCTGGGGGCTTCATGTCTTGTCCTTGTCAAGATGTTTTGAAATTGTATGCATGCGTGCATCATGCATAGTAATAATGTAATTATCGAGTGCTATAAATATTATTGTACCAGCTTTGCGTGCGTGCGCTTTCTTGTTGCTGACGTTTTCTAGCTTGTCGTGATTTTTTTCTGACAATCTCTGAAGAATTCGCTGCTCCATTGAATTTCTGTGTTGCTTCTTTCAAAACACAATTTATATTGTTGACTTTCCAATTTTAAAGTGACTTGTAAACATCAGGAGATTTTTGAGTGCATTAATTATACAAGAATTGTGTAGCTTGTTGTTTGCAATTTTTGAAATTTATTGCAATTGGTTATTAACTATTTAAACTGGTAAATTGAAACTTGAAACGGATTGATTACATATAATCTTCGGATGGATGATGGTATACGTTTACTACAGTTTGATTATGGGAGAGTCTCGTCTCGTCTAAGGACTGTCAAAGTTAGGAAGCAGATAATATGTTAGATTGATTGTAACATGACAATTGTGTCAAGTAATTGCTGGCTGGCGGGGTGTATGTATGTATATCTAAAATTAAGGCCAATTGCGTTGCCTTTCTCCATTTGCCGATTTGAAACACTGTACTCTGTCTGTGCTGAATATCATCACCCAGTTACTTGATTCTGAAAATACGTGGAATGTCGCAGCACAATATGCTGACATAAATTTTGCTCCATTGATTGATATGTATGGTAAGCTTTTGTTACATTTCAATATTATTGTTGACAATGCAGTACTGACTTGCCCACGAGGAAACATAAGACCGCCGGTGTAACACTTTTTCAGTCCATCCACAACTCATGAAATGCTATCCTTGAGCTATGCTAGACCTTGCTTGAAATGCTAGAGAGAAATTCGATCTGATCATTGAATGCGAAGGCACAATAAGACTAAGGAATAGCTGGCGAACAACAAACACAGCAGATGGATTGGGTTATATAGTATTCTTGTGCGGCCGTATTTTCAGACACCATGAACAGGATCGAGTGATTCATTTATCAAACCTCCACTGAATAAAATGTATACGGGCATGAGATGTGAAGGGCTGCGTATGTTTTATATAGCTCAATGGCAGCTTACTTTATGCATACTAGAGTTGTCGAGAGGGGATGATGCTATTGATAACCATGTTCTACTGTAAGAAGAACCCACACTCCAACTTTCCACAAGTTTTCGCATTTCCAGGTATGAGGCACCAAGATAGGATTCAATTTCCGCTTCTCAACAAGAGTGATGGTGATATAGAAGGAGGCTTCACTTCCATCGTGCCGTGGTGGAAATTGAAAACTCATCTAGACTGTCGCTACAGAGTGAAAGGAATACAATGCGGAGGGAAGCGGGGAAGCGTAGATGTGATGGCGTGATAGGAAATCACCAGCTGGAAATGGATTCTATTTGCAAGTCCATGTACATAATATTCGTGGGTGATGTGTTAAACTACATTGTAGTGTCCAAAAGACTATGACTTTGGAGAACAAGAATTTTTATTCTTGCAATAGTTCTCCAGCAGCTCGTGTTCAGTCTTACATGTAAACTTACATGGAAATACTGGACAATACTAATAGTCATCGGAGATGTAAAGTGCGCTGCCAGACATTGCAAAAAGGCTTTTGCTTTTCTTCGCATACACACACGTGCGGGATATTTCTTTCGAAGTAGGATTAACCTCTAAACAAAATTGGCAACTCGCTACTCCTCTACCACCCAGCTGTTTTATTGCTACGCCAATGTCCATCAGAACGCATCACGTCTTCATTTTGTCTATTCGTTTCTTGTGATAAGGTTAGGGCTTAGTTAGAAATGTCAGAGTATGGTATGCTACTGCAAGTCCAAGGGAGAAGGATCCAAAAGACTTATTTTGGCTTTTCCAGTCCATCGCCTCGAACCGAATAGAATATAGATATTAACAAAGGTAACATATACAAACAACCACGGTACAATAATAATATTGTAGTATATTGCTACACTCTTCCTCAACAAATCCGACTGGTGCCCCATGCCCCATTTTAAACAGCTTTTCGCCCACTTACTAAGGAATAGGGATGAAAGGACTGGAAGCAGGAAGTGGTTCGAGTTCGTATCTGTTTTGGGTTGTCGACCTTTGTGGGGATTTTGAAAATAGAGATGAGTTATATCGTTTGTTCACCCTCCTTCCTAAAACGCAAAAATAGGCTGGTGGAAGATTGATTTTAGAAATTATGCCAGTCATTACAAACAAATTTTGACATTCCTTTATTCGCATGAAAGCTCCTGTTTGACAAGTTCAGTCTCTCTTCTGTTCTGACCGAATTGAGAAAATGTAATGTAAAAAAATGTAAATTTTACGGTGTTTGAAAAACAAGTTATTGCGTTTTTAGAAGAGGAAGCGCCACAAAGAACAAGGCGTGTGAAGGCAACTAGTAAGCCTTGGTATAACCATGAAATCCGGCAGATGACTGCGGAGCGCAATAAAAAGTCAAAGGACTCAAACGAATATAAGAAACTGCGAAACATTGTGACACAAAAAACTAGATCCCATAAAAACAGTTATGCGCAGGCAAGGTTTAGAAATCTCAAAGACTCTGAATCAATATGGGAATGCTTTAATGTTTTGACAAACTTTAGAAATAAGAAGTCTCCTCCTATCAGCAAATTGCAGATAGGAAATGAAGCAACAGAGGATGTCCATGAAATTGCATCATGCTTTGCAAAACAATTTGTAGTTAAAACCGCAGAGAGCGATGTGCTTTCATTAAATCAAAAAATTGAGAACTACGAGAAGGAGTTTCTGCGTGATAATACAGACTATCAAATACCTCCTGTATCACACGATGAAATAATACATGCTATTAGAAAAGTTAAAAAGAGTAAAACCGATGGGATTACAATACCTAGACGTATTTTTAAAATGTTCGCGGAACAATTAGTTTTTCCGCTCATTACTTTGTTTTCAAGTATAATAACAGGATTTA
>JAHZMW010003703.1:0-10836 GCA_027743745.1 Alloscopus bannaensis | reverse complement strand
GACATACTGTCAAACGGTGTCTCTAGTGTTCAACCTCGACAAAGGGCAAAATGACAGTGATTTCCTACGAAGAGTATTCCCAGAGATCACCACCTCACTCGTGGAACGTGCGTCCTCCTCCAAGCATTACCGTCTTCGGTTCGAGAATCCCATTTGGAATGTAACATTCAAAACATTGCCTCATACTATATTTCTCGTCATGGCAACCTCTCTTGAGGCAATCAGAAATTTGATGGTTGAAATCTTTGATCCTGTTTCCCAACACGATTTATTCCAACCCATTTTTGCGATTTCTTACCTATTATCCGCCGACGGCACCACTTTCACCGACAACCTGAACCAATCCGCGTTTCTCTGCAAACATTGCGAGTTCCGCGACAACTTCGACGAAGACTTTCCTTTCCAGTTTTTTCTCCTTCTGAATTTGCCTCGTAACACGTCGATACCATCAAAGTATGACTACCGCAGAGGATTTCTTTCAGGATTCCATAACGCCACTGGTGACGGTCAAAAACTGATTTTCGGGATTCAGCAAGGAACTTTTGAACTAGATGGGATGGATCACAAGCTGGAATTACTTGCTTCGTTGAAGAATCACAAATTTGTTATTCTGAAGAATTCCACCATCAAACTGAACGACATGCTCCTACAAATTTTGACCGATAATATCAAATCAAGAAGACTGCTGAGAGTGGCTGGACGAACCGTCAATTTCCCTCATATTGGAATTCGTACCATGCCCAACTTCGACTTTCACATGGTTGTCATGATATCGTCCTCCTTCAAATTTCTCACTTGCTTCGGTGGTGGTCATTCCATCTCGTTTGGAGTCTATTTGAAACCGTTTCAATCCACCGTTTGGGTGGCCGTTCTTGTTGTAACATTGCTCACCTTAATAATCTTTGGGGGAATCGAGTTTGTGAATTGGAGTCGAAAATTGTTGGGTTCCAAGAAAGGCTCGAGTGATGCTGGCTCTTTCCTAGTCGTAATTGCAGCTTTACTTTTTGGAACCTTCGCTGTGAGTGGTCAAATAACTTCAAATAAACGGCTTAGAATAATATTGCTAACCTGGTTGCTCGCTTCGGTCATCCGCACCACAGCCTACAAAGGGAACAACTTCGCCGCCTTCGTTTCTCCTCCGAAGGCGACGCAACCAGTGACTCACTTCCACCATCTCCGAGGTTTCATGCTGTTTCCAATGTGCAAAGATAAGATCCTCGCTCTCTCCGGCGCTGGTGCGACACCCTTCGGCACAGAGCTGGCAAAATGGTTCTTACCCCTCCTTGCAAAGAATGCATACTCCAAAGTATTCCTCTCCTTTGGCATGGCCGATTTTAAGGGTCTCAAACGGCTTTTCAACGCCACCGCAGAAAGGGTTTCCGTGCTCATCTCATTTCTGAACAGAATCCAGTCCATCTACACAAAGGACTACGGTCCCAAATCCGTAGAATGTATAATAGAAAAGATTGGAAATTGTCGAAATCGGACGGCATTCATCGACGACGACTTCCGGGTGGAGGGCGTCCTCAGCGACATCAGGAAAAATTCCAGTTACCGGAAGCTCGGCCACTTTTATTCCAGCGAAGAAAAGTTCATTCAGAACTTTAACTTCTTTTTCTTTCACAAATCCGGAGGTAATTACCTCTACAAACGGATGAGCGCCTTGGTCCACTCCGGAATTTTGAAGTACTGGAAACAGTGTCTAGATCCCGACAAAAATACGAGAATAGAGTCCATCGCCGATGGCGACATTGATCTCTCACTAGACACAAATATCGTCACCATATTTTACGTGATGCTTGGAGGTTGTGCGGTAGCCCTTCTTGGCTTTTTTGAAGAGCTATTTTGTGTGAAATGTGTCAATTTGAAACTGAAAATAGCCAATATCAAATCACAATCAAATTTGCCAATTGGCATAACGAAGGTAAAAACAGCACGGCCAACAACTTTTGGAAGTGCAAATTCTTTCAGATGTAGAAAATTGCCTATTAAATCGGCGAGTTGAACTGATTCTAAGCATTTCATTATTTAAAAAAATCCCCGGTCACCTATGCAGTCATATATGAAGAATATAGTGTTGTATATTGTTATGTTAAAATGAATCTTGTATCTTACTAATATGGGAAACGACTTAATGGAAGTTGAAAAAGCTGCTATGGAAAAAGGGCAGCTGAGAAAGCGGCAGTTTCCTTTCCATCATTCATTTCCAGTATTACGTAAAAGCTTTTATGAATTTCTTTAAAATGCTTGACTTCTCCATTTGCTAGCATAGCTCATAGCAGAAGACTATTATTATTTTATTAATATTATTTATTTCATGAAACATATATTCCAAATCAAGATCATACAAAGGTATCACAGTATTCTATTTAATAGGTTATTAATATGCCCAATATTATAATAATTTATTCCTATCGCGCACCTTCCCTATTTAAAAAGAAAAGGCTGTCGTTATAGAATACCATCATAATCTCCGCTTTAAAGGTACAGGTCTTAGATCAAGACGGAAAAAGTTTCAAGTTTTAAAAATGTGTACTATAAACTATTATGTGACACGAAATGTGAGTATTGATTTTGTAACAAGTAAAATGCTCAACAATTATTGATTTCGTAAATTACATAAAAACGTTTAGCAACACTATAGCTACGAAAAGTAATATAAAAATTTGGATGCCTCAGCTTGTTTGATGTAGGTTTGAAGTATATTGGTCAACCAGGAAGGCATATTTCGGAAAGGTGTATATATTTATATCTACGTCGTGAACTTGGATTACTCTAAATGAATGACAATAAATCTGAGTATTTGACGATCACAGGATTTTTTGGTTAGTAACCTGTCTCATCGGCCTGGCAGTGTCCGCTTTGCTGATCACCGACATGTGAAATAAATACTAGCAAAGTCCTGTCATTGTGGCGTTTCAGCCGTTTGAGACAAATGTAGATCAAATTCACTTTTCAGCAATCAGTTACTTAATTGTTTTCGACATTCTGATAATAACCAACACTTGAGTTAAAAACCATAGACCATTCAAACCATTCAAAAATTAGATTGCTTCTTCAATTCTAGTTTGCAACATGAATAAAGTAATGAAATCCAAAGCTGAGAAGTACATAAGGTGAGCATAAGGTGAGGTTTAGTCTAATGAATTCATTCTATAATTTAACGGACAAAAAATCTTTTCAAGTAGGGCTTTGGCTGGAAATGCTGAAGCGAGGCAAAACGTGCACTATATCGATCATGTTTGTGATTCAAAAAGTTTTGCAAAACAATTCAATTTCAATCAAACTGGAGAGTTGAGCGACGAAGATCGATTGAAGTTGGATCTCACTGATCTCAGATCCAAAATTCACTCCAAGCCTAACAAAAGTGAATACGTTTTTGCGAAAAGCTGCAACAAAATTATACGGAGATGATTCCACTTTGTCTTTGGGGAGTTCGAGAATTCAGCTGTAGTAAAATAATTGGACCCATTGAAACAAGTTGAGTGACAAACATCTTTAATTGTATTGATAGCAAAATGATTGAACTTACCATAGGTTTCATTAGTAAGAGACTGCAAGATGTATTCGAAGAATATGGATGAAAAAATACAGTGTCCTTCCAGCGCTTTTAAAAAACGTTTGTTTGAGATAATAAAACACGGTTCGGCATTGGTATTAACCGTTACCGGCCCCTTCCCAACAGGGGCACATCTCAACAAGGGTCCATTTCCCAACATGCTCTTTTCCCAACACACCAGTTTCCCTACACGGCCTTTTCCCAACAAACTTGTTTCCCAACACTGTCTTTTCCCGACATATCTGTTTCCCAACGTATTCTACCCCACATAAGATCAATTCCAGTGCTCCGGGCAAATCATGTATATAAGAGGCCCTGTATAATACGCAGTTGGAAATTAGCTTGTAAGCTGAACAACTTTCGATTCATTTTTCTTAGTGTGATGATCGTAGTACTGTTTGGCTTTTTCTGAAGTTGAAGATGTCATTTACGAGCAGTTAATTTTTTACGGTTTTGAAGAACTAGACAAAATGCAAAATTTTTTGGTGAACGTCTGTTTTATATGCTGTTCAATGCGTCTGTGTACTAAAAATTTATAGAGGAGGCAGCTTAACGCAGTGGTAGCATACGGTAACGGCACGCGGCATAAGAAACAGGGGCTTGAATAAGGACCCGGGTTCGATTCCTGGGTTGGGTGGGGTTTTCCTCCAATAATAATAGCGTTCTTTCTATCATGCTCAAAAATTAAAGTTGTCCCCCCCTCCTACGGACATTGCACCTTGTGGTCCATAGTAAGTACTCAAAAGTTGACTGTAATGTGACTTTTAATAAAGACGATATGGCTGCGGTCCCGAATCGTCCAAGTGCCGGAAACCGTACTAACTTTTTAACTAAAAATTTATAGAATATTTTTAGAATTTATAAAAATTTAACGTTAAATTACAAATTTTAAAGTTATTTGGCATTTCAAATCTGTCTAACAGTGTATTTTTAGTTTGTTCAAGAGATTAGAGTAATTTGACTGCTGAAACTCCAAATTTCGCCACATTCTTAGAAGTTCAGATGTATTGGTCGATCTCGTCTTTCAGGTTTTGACCATAATCAAAAGTGAGTATCGACCCATATTCCTTCACCAAAGGTCACGAAAATTTAATTTACCACTCTACAAGCTAATTTCTAACTGCGTATTATACAGGGCCTCATGATTTGCCCGGAGCACGGGAATTGATCTTGTGTGGGGTAGCATATGTTGGGAAAAGACAGTGTTGGGTTGGGAAACAAGTCTGTCGGGAAAAGGCCGTGTAGGGAAACTGGTGTGTTGGGAAAAGACCGTGTTGGTAAAAAGCCGCGTTGGGAAATGGACCCTTGTTGGGAAGTGTCCGTGTTGGGAAGGGGCCTAGACCACCTTTTAAGTGAGTGTGGCAACTACTGCCCCTTAATTTGCGACACTTAAAAATGTTTAATTTGGACAAGTTTGATAATTGCCAATTGCAATATACCGTTTGATCACCGTCAAAACCAAATTTCCGTTGTTCAGCTGTTAAAAGCTTACCACATAGCATAACGATATTTAATTGAGGGTTTATAAAGTATGTGGAAATGATAATTTTTCCAAATTAAAGATCTCGAAAACTCGCAAAAACCTTTCAAACGGCGGTTTTTTATGTTTCGTCTTCACTCATGTCGCAAGCATGGCAATCTTCGATGGTTTATAGAATTGAGAATGAATTATATAAATCCTATTATCAAGGCCCTAAATTGGAAAAACTTTCACAGCGATTTTGAAAGACGAAGCGTTCATAATTCGCATTTATTTCCAGTGGTGCGCCGCTCCTTTGAATTCAGCTTCACAATTGGTAAAAATGCTTAGGAGTAATAATCTTTTCGGGATTTACAAAATTCCCATTTTCTTTTACCACGCTTACGTAATTCCGCTTGTCGCCAGTGTGTCACTGCCTCACACAAATTGGCTTCTTGACTACTCCGATTGTCACAATCTCATTTTCTTCGATGACTCCAATCACCTTGAACATAGTCAAATTCATTCCAAGAATCTACCTATGACCCCTCTCGTTTTGGCAAAAAACTGGTCAGAGCGCAACTCCATTTCAGTTGTACATTTCCGACGGTGGACGTACTGTCAAACGGTGTCCCTTGTGTTCACGCTCGACAAGAGACAAAATGACAGCGATTTCCTGAGGAGAGTATTTCCAGAGGTCACCACTTCTCTCGTGGAACGTGCGTCCACATCCAAATATTTTCGTCTTCGTTTCGAGAACCCCATTTGGAATGTTACAATCAAAACGTTGCCTCACACTATGTTTTTTGTCATGTCGACCCCTTTGGAGGCAATCAGGGATATATTGATTGATATCTTTGATCCTGTTTCTCAGCACGACTTGTTCCAGCCCATTTTTGCGATTTCTTACCTATTATCCGACGACGGCACCACTTTCACCGACAACCTGAACCAATCCGCGTTCCTCTGCAAACATTGCGAGTTCCGCGACAACTTCGACGAGGACTTTCCTTTCCAATTTTTTCCTCTGAATTTGCGTCGTAACACGTCGATACCATCAATGTATGACTACCGCAGAGGATTTCTTTCAGGATACCTTAACATCACTGGTGACGGCCAAACGCTGATTTTCGGAATTCAACAAGGTGCTTTTGAACTGGATGGGATGCATCAAAAGCTGGAATTACTTGCTTCGTTGAAGAATTTCAAATCCATTATTATGAAGAATTCAACCATCAAACTGAACGACATGCTCCTACACATTTTGACCGAAAATATGAAATCAAGAAGACTGCTGAGAGTGGCTGGACGAACCGTCAATTTCCCTCATATTGGAATTCGTACCATGCCCAACTTCGACTTCCACATGGTTGTCATGACATCGTCCTCCTTCAAATTTCTTACTTGCTTCGGTGGTGGTCACTCCATCTCGTTTGGAGTATATTTGGAACCTTTTCAAGCCTCTGTTTGGGTGGCCATTCTTGCTACCAGCGTGCTCACCTTGATTATCTTGCAGAGAATTGAGTCGATGAACTGGAGTCGAAAATTGGGTTTCAAGAAAGGTTCGAATGACTTTATTTCTTTATTTGTCGTGATTGTGGCTTTGCTATTCGGAACGTTTACTACGAGCGGAAAAATAACCTGTAATAAACGGCTCAGAGTTTTACTGCTGACTTGGTTGCTCGCATCGGTCATCCTCACCACAGCCTACAAAGGGAGCAATTTCGCCGCCTTCGTTTCTCCTCCGAAGGCGACTCAACCAGTGACACACTTCCACCATCTCAGAGGCTTCGAACTGTTTCCAATGTGCAGAGACAAAGTTGTAGCTCGCTATGGCGGTATTGCGACACCATTCGGCATAGAGTTAACCAAGTGGTTCACCTCTCTGCTGGGGCCGAACATACACTCCAAAGTGTTCCCTTCCTTTGCCATGGTCAATTTTCAGGTCCTCAAGCGCCATTTCAATGGTACCACAGGAAGAGCATCAGTGCTCATTTCATTTCTGAACAGCATCCAGTCCATCTACACAAAGGACTACGGTCCCAAATCTGTGGAAAGCATAATAGAAAAAATTGGGAATTGTCGAAATCGTTCCGCATTCATCGACGACGACTTCCGGGTGGAGGGAGTCCTCAGCGACATCAAGAATAACGCCAGTTACCGGAAGCTCGGTCACTTTTATTCCAGTGAAGAAAAGTTTACGCACATTTTTAACTTCTTTTTCTTTCACAAATCCGGAGGAAACTACCTCTACAAACGGATGAGTGCCTTGGTCAACTCTGGCATTTTGAAGTACTGGAAACAGCGTCTAGATCCCGACAAAAATACGAGAATCGAAACCACCGCCGATGGCGACATTCACCTCTCACTAGACACAAATATCGTCACTATATTTTATGTTTTTCTCGGAGGTTGTTTCGTTACACTTTTCAGCTTTTTCGGGGAGCTCTCCAAAATGATTTGTGTCAATTTGAAGGAGAAATTATCTAGTGTCAAGCTCAAAGCTCGGGATAACCTCTCTGAAATTAAGGACAAGTTAAAACAGCACAGTCAACGGCTCTTCGGACTTTTCCGAAGTCGCATACAATTGTGGAAGTCTTCAATTAGAACTTGCATGCAATCTGGGGAAGAGTGACGCTTCTTGTTTTGTAGCAACCAACAAAGGCTGTGGGAAACGAGGCAATCATGTTGGTGCTTCGCAAGCATTTTTTATGACTGCGTTTTTGGCTGTTTTTAGTTGTCAGCTGCTCCTGGTCCGTTCTGCCTACATTTCCTGGTTGAGAAGACTCGATGTGTGGATTTCGACAATTTTTGGTGACACTTGTTACAAAGTGATTGACTGCGAAGCTTTCTGTCAATATAATGGAACGGGTTTCCTCCAGTGTGGAGGGAAACCTTGATGGAGGTGATGCTGAGGATGACTCGGGAGGAAGTAAAAGGCATTGCTTCGTGTGTTGGGGATCTTATCAAGTGAAGGATATCAAGAAAGTGGTTGCTTTTGGAGGAGGAAGGTCTGGGCCACTTTTGAGAGGTCAATTGGGAATCGTGTTGTTGTTGAGGAAGGTGCTCGGATTAGAACAAGAGGTTCTATGGAGGTTCCTTGAGGAGACGGGTGATCTTGGTGAATGGGGAATTTTGTTGTGTGGGAGGTGCAGTGCGGTGTTTGAGGAGTTGGAGTTTGTCCACAGGAGGATGACAAAGGTCCAGGCGGAGTTTGCGGGGCTCGCTAAGGAGATGCGGGGGTTGATGAGGGAGTCTGTGGAGCAGGAGAGGGCGAGTGGGGCTTTGAGGAGGGATTTGAGTGGTGATTTGAGGTTGTCCAAGGGGGTGAAGCGGAGGGGTCCGGGGCGTCCACCGAAGAAGGCGAAGGAGGTGATTGGTAGGGAGATGGAGGGAAGGAGGAGTGTGGTCGATAGGTTGAGAGAGGCGTTTTTTGAAGGTGGAGCAGTTGTACTACCTTTTCAAATTATTATAATTTGGAGGCTGCTACTTGTTTTTTAATCAACGTTTCTGGTTTTTTTGTTACAGGGCAAAGAACCGAGACTCTTGATTACTCTATTCCAAGCGTTTTGTTTACTTGTAAAGGGACCGGCTCACTGCTGGATGGGGCCTTCACAACGCATCCAATTTCTGTGAAACTTCCAACAGGATTTGCAAATACGGCTGCGGCGAAATCAAATGAAAAGAAAACGCACGTGCATTATTTTGGAGCTTCGAGGATTGGCAATCTTACCAAGCAGAGATCTGCCAAAGTTGTCCTGGAGAAAATGGAATTCCCGGAGAGCTCGACTACGCCAGAAGCGACGGAAGAGTTTGACAATTTTAGTGATCATGAGGAGCTACCTGGACCAATAGAAAATGCTGAGTGTGATACCGATTTTAATGAGGAAAGCCAGATACCGGAGAAGGTGGCTCATGCCGTCCATTTTCTGAGACCGACAATTAAGTGTGAGATGGAAGAGGTTGAGCAAGCGGACAATGATGGTGCTGATAGTGATGACGCTCTCTCTGACAACGAGCAGGGTATGTCACCTGAATGGGTACCGGAGGAGGACATGTACAAGCCGCAGAAGGTGAAAAAATCAAAGGAAGCTCCAAAGAATATCGATATCAACTCACTGCCAATGCCCTCCGCTTGGGCGTCGAGAAAGGTTGTAAAAAAGGGAAGCAATTTTAAGACGCCCGACAAGATGTTAAATAGAAACAGAATATACCGGAGGAATATGGCAGTTAGCAAGGAAAATGTTAATGCTGCCACGCTGGAGATCATGGACGATCCGGTTGCTCAAGAAAATGGGAAATTCAAGTGTGCCGAGTGTGACAAGATTTTCAAGAAGAAGCTGGAAGCTCGAGTGCATCAGCTAAAAGATCATTATGGTAAGTGCTGGGTTCCTTTTGATTATACAAAATTGCAACGTTTTGTTCCTGGTATTATGGTGTCTTGATGTGAAAATGTATTTATTGCAGCGGATCCACTGCCTTATCACTGCCACGTTTGTGATGGCAAGCGATTTTATATGGAGATCTCGCTGAGGCGGCATATGATCAGATTCCACAAAGACGCCAGACATCCGTACGACCAAGACTTTGATCCTGAGCTACACAGCGCGGAGAAATTGAAAGGTTTTGTTGGTTTAGTGAATAATGACGGTTTCGCAGCGATTGAGAATAAGGATGATATGGAAAGGTGTGCACTAAAATATATTTTGTGCTAATATCTTAATTTATGTAAATGACCATAAAGAGTATTTTGTGTTGTGAAACTATTTCTTAAATATTTATTCCAAAGTGAGCCAGTCAATTCGGAACTACCGGAGGAGATTCTCAAGCAGTTCAAAAACGATCCGCATAACAGATATCCTTGCCGTCAATGCAAGCGGAAATTTTCATCTCCGATGTTGCGCGATGCACATGAAAAACGACAGCACCAAGGTCCGGATCAAGATACAAAATGATCAGTTAAAATCTTTTTTCTGTATTTTTATTTTTAATGCAATAACTTAAAATTGATTTATATGAAACAGGAGTAGAGAATCCGTATCCTTGCCAATCCTGCCACCGCTCATTCAAGCGACGATCTGAACTGCTGAGGCACGTCGTGATCTTCCACTTCAGTGGCCAGCAAATTTGCCCTCAATGTGGCGCCAGGTTTTCGGACAAGATCTACCTCCAAGGTCATATTCACAGGGTCCACTTGGGGGAAAAGCTGCCTTTCATATGCACAATTGACGAGTGCAAACGAAGATTTCTTCGGAAGAACCAGTTGATGGTCCATGTCAAAAAGGATCACGCTGGTAAACGACTGTTGCCCTCGCGGAGTAAGGTTAAAGTTCCAAAAATTTATGATCCAGAGGAGAGGCAGGATTTGCTGTCGTGCGCAATTTGTAGTCGAGAGGAAAAGTCCGTCAAATTTCGTAAAAGGAGAGAAAAAGATGAGCATATGGAGAAAGTGCACAGTAAGACAGGAAAATAAATTTAATAATATTTATTAATAAGTGAGGTTCTTAATTTTGTTATTAATATTTCTCAGACATTCTGAAACCCTGCAAGTGTCCCGCACCAAACTGCAACCGAAGATTTGGAAATAAAGGGTCATTATCACACCACATAGCTTGTCATCACAAGCATCTTTTACCCAAGCCGGAAGAACTGATTTGTAACGAGTGTGGCAAGAGTTTTACAAAAAGATGCCTTTTCGAGAGCCACGTAAAGTCTCATGGAGAGTCTACGTTTATGTGTGATTTGTGTGGAAAGAAGTTTAAGGTAAAGTGAACATTTTACGGTTGTTAATAAAATGTTTGAGCTGCTGAAATGTAGA
>JAHZMW010003702.1:0-27223 GCA_027743745.1 Alloscopus bannaensis | reverse complement strand
GGAGGGATGGCCGGGTCAACGTCTCTTGCTGGGCGACCAATGTGTTTCCTGAACCAAGATTGATGTTGTTCAGAGAAGATCAGATGTAAGCTTTCACTTTATACTCTTATTAGTTGGAGATGTTCGAATTTATTAAGATTTCTTGACTGCACACTGGTATTTGCTAAAATTAGAAGTGGGATTTGTGTCAAATGAAAATCGGACGACTTGCTAAATTATTCATTTCAAATTTCCCACTGCAACATCACGACAAAAACTTTTTCAATTACATATTAAATTGCAGCTACTCAATAGAGACACTTCATACGCGCATTTCGGAAAAGATAAACATCTAGCAAGAAAACACACTTCCAACGTCGGTAGACCTTTTACGTAGTTGTAGTAATCCAATTTTTCCGATGTGGTTGAAAGAGGGTGTAAAGATTTAGCTGTTGAGGGAGGGGTTCACGTGATGACTTTAAAATGATCTAATATTGCGTATTACCATCATTTCCACACACAATGACAGAAGAAAAAACCGTAGCGCACGAAGGCACAATCTCGGAATGAATTCAGTGCACATTTTTTTCTACTGCATTGTTACAACTCTGAACTCACCCTTCTTCATACGTCAAGTTCACTATAATGGCTTAAGTCTTAATGCATGAGACAGGGATTGGTACGGCATTGTTCTCAAACGAACGTTCTCCCCTCCAACGGAGATGGATCGGTGTTACCATAATTTCCTCAAAGTATATTCATTTTGAACGAGAAGCTCTTATCCGCTTTTTTAACAGCCTCCCTCAATTGAACCTCTGTCACCATATTAAATTCACATTTAATATGAAACAGCTTAACCTAGTGGGAAGGGAACTTTGTGGGTGGTTTGGGAAGAAGTGGGAATTGTTGGGAGTAATGGGAAAGCACAAAAGTTTATGGACGTACCCGGTATTGAAGCCGGGGACCTTCAGATTACATGTCTGATGCTCTTCCACTGAGCTATACGGCCACTTTATGTGCCTTGGGGCGGAAATTGGGGAAATGTGTTGCCACACATTACAATGTACCCATTACAATTTGCCAGAAGCTCAGATGTAGTCTTTCGGCAGAGATGCAAGAGATTCACGTCAAGTCATCCGAAAAACCATCTTTCCGTGTGCACTGATGATGATGAGGCGAAGTTGTGAATACGGAAGAGAGAAATGCGCCATGAATTCACTTTGTCCATTCATTACACACACATTGAAATTCAAAGAATGATTAGAGCTGAAGGCTATTTTGGAGTCCGACCCAATGACAAGCGTAATGGATTTGGTGGATGTTTCGTCCGCTTCGCTTGGACCAAGACGCGCGAAGAGTGAGTGTCTTGTAATTATTTTTTACAGCATTTTCGCCCAACAACAGCAAAAACAGGTGCTCACACTCAAGTCTCAATTACCGTCTCTTCACTTTGTATTATAGACTGATTGATATATCTGTAGTCTTGATTTTACAGCGATTTAAAGGAGACATGTATAGAATAATATGTGAAGACACAACAAAGACTTAGGAGTTGTCCTGGAATACCCCGGAATGAGCAAGGGTACAAAATGTATTTAGTAAAGACTATGGAGAACCTCTCGTACATTATTAACATTCGGAATCAACCTTGTTCAGGAAGATCAGGCGGAAAGAGGTCGTGAAATGCAATTCTCTCAAGACAAAAAAAACTGTACGAATCGACTCGCCATCGACAAGAAGGAAACACTAACAGCATCTCTCTGTTTCTTTCCACCCAAAGAGGAACACAGTGTTGTTGCTAAATCATGTCTATACTTTATTCATTTCTACTCGGGTTTTTTTGTTCGCATTTTTCCCTGTCCCTTCGAATCCTTCGTATTCCCGAAGCAAACGGACATTAATCTACAAACTTGTCGAAAACACAATCGCGTGTTATTCTCATTGTCGGTCTGTTTTCACAAGGGCAGTGTATGAGAACGTAAGGTGAAACCTTTTGCAAGAAGAGAAACTATGGGGCATTGTTTTCTTTAGAGGACTTTCATCTGATTGACCAAATTAAACTCGGAGTTTAGAACCGAGATAAAAACCGACGACTTGAAAAGGTACACCGGAGTATACGGTAGGTTAAAAAATCATCAAACGTAACCGTCTCTCGTATCTCTCTGCGTCAACAAATGCCAATCTCGACGTAATGGAAACCACTTGAATGAACGCAATTTACATATTCACGAGCGAAGCGCACCTGAGTTGTGACTAAATTTAAACTTTCATTTCGTAATTACATCTTGTTTTTTCTCCTCCCGAGTCCCTACTTTTTTGGAGAAATACTTACAAACAAAAGACAGAGCGAGAGATAAAGATGGAAACGGGAGCACTAAGCAAATAATTTCCCTATGTCTCTCTTGTCACTACCACTTCTCGAAACAAACGAAATGAGAAAAGTTTCGACTGCAATAAAACTTTTGCGTTTAAAACTGGGAAGACAACGAGAGCTCCTTACGAAGAGCTTTCAAAAAATTCCAAATTGCCAAACATTTCGCAGAATGTATAATATTCGTAATAATATCCTCCTTGTGTACTCTTGAGGACATGAGTTTCTCCTGCTTTTCTTTTTAAATAAAAATAAAAACCGGATTTCGATCTCTACTCATATTTCCACTACCATTTCAAGAGGATCAGGAAACAATAAGACGCGTATGAGAACCGCAGGAGATGCAGAGAAGTAATAAAAATCACATCTCAATCGAAATGCGGATGATTTGACAATGAAAAATGAACAATAGATAAGTACGATTGTGTAGTTTTACGGGTGAGCAACGCGCTACCCGGGAAACGTGTTCTCCTAGAAGCGATAGTACTTTCCATCATGGCCCTCCATCAAATCCATTTCACTTACTTTCCAAATAATCCTTTCTCATAAATTATATGAAACTACTCACGGATTTTTTCCCTTTTCTCTCTTTCTTCCCGATGCTGTCGATCGATGTGTACACAAAAGAGAGAAATCTCATGTTACCACCCTCCACTATACTGTACATACATATCCAAACAAAAAAATCTAAGTATGACCCAAGTCGTGAACACACACACTCACATCGATCTATTTTCTCCAAAAATTGAATTTGCAGAGAGTCATGGAGAAAGTGGAAATACAGGTGGACTCCGTGTTTTTCCGTTCAGGGAGAAAAAATGTTGTTAGCCATTTGCCAGAGGAAGTTGGAGGGGGATGTGTAAAATCCGTGTAAAAACCATTTGTCCACCTGAAACCTCACCCACTCACACACCAAAATAAGACATGGAGTGCACTCCACTAACCACAAAGTGACCATGAGGTGACAAGGTAGGAGAGAGAAAAAAAAATCATAAGAACCACGTTGCTTGGAGAGTGAAGTTACCCCCACAAAAACAGTAGCTCTGCCCAGGGACACATTACAATGTGGCTCTATATCCTCCACGACTCTGTCGTCCTCTGATTCCCTTTTCAATGGATGAAGTAATAACATTTTGACAAGAAACAGGCTTCGGAGCGAGAGATTAATCAGCCACGTATCTCATGTTTCTTCAAACCATCTTTCTGCCATGAATGAATTGTGACAGGTAAAGGTGTGCAAGTACGCATCATCATGTACAAACACACCTGAGCAACCTTTCTCTCAGATATAATACAGATATACATAATATCTCCCCATATATACCAGTCCAGTGACGATTTTTTACGCTCGTATAATATGTCAGCCGACGCAAAAGGAAAAACAGTTGAATCAGTCAGCTGGCATATTAGGCACACACGTTTTTTATCTCTGTCGAAAACCATTATTTTCAGTCAAGAGCCGTGTTGTAACCGTAACCTATCTCTGATACATAATACGCATTAATATATGTACATACGAAATCCGAAGACTGTAAATGAAGAGTTGTTTTCCTCTGTCTGTAGTAATGCAAGTTGTACTTAATCCGGCTAATGAATGACATGGTATTTCTCTCCCTCTCTCTCTTAACACACTCTTTTCCCTGATTTACTCAAGCCGGAGAGAGAGAGAGAGAGAGAGAGAGAGAGAGCGGTGTCAAATTAATTCTACAGAGGAAAAAACCCTCTTTTGTGCGATTTCTCCTTACCTTCTCTAGCTTTGAGGTAGACTGTGTTTGCAACGATATTCTCCAGTTCCATGAGTTCCAGACTTAGAGCGGTGAGATTTTTGGTCGCGGCAGGGGAGGTGTGACCCCATGCACTTACATGTAATCACTACGTACGACGGAGGTCACTACAATGTCGTCAGACATCTGAATGGCATACCTGGAGGCACAAAGAGAAAGGAGATTTTAGTTTCAGAGCGTAATCCTTCTTTACGACACAAAACACGGCACATGGCAAATTAGCGTAGAAACGATTGTAATGGCTTTGTTCGAGCAGAAAGCTTTCGGAAGCTGATCCCGTTGTTCAAGGCCGGTTTAACTTATTCAAACAATCAGTCGCAAATACACACACGAAACCTTTACGATTGCGTGTACTTGTAACCTGATAGTCGTTGAGAAGGAAGTTGGCAAAAAAAACTTTTTCAGGAGCTCAAGTAATGCGTCAAATACCTTGATGCTGTCATTCTGAACTATTAGCTCGGTCGACATGCATGAGGTGAGTCTTCTCGTTTAAAAACGGACTTTTTTTTAGCAAACACGACTTTGTCACGACGACAGCCAACGACTGGGCTCTTCACTTCAGATTGTTTACTTTAGGATTTCACATTTTTCATCAATGACGGTGCCACTCTGCCTCTGAACTTTCTACCATTTTAAAAACAAACACTTTGCTAAAATACTCTTGTTGACTGTAAAAAAAGAGGGCGCAATTTGTGATAATGATAATGACATCAAAACGTTTTTAAATTGGGAGCAACGTCAGGAAACCAGATATAGCGAAGTAAATACATATTTCCAAGTTCCAATATATTGTTGCCAAAAAAAACAAAGATTAGTAAATCAAATTGCTTCGATATTAAACTTGGTTGGGACACGTTCAATTTCATCTTCATGAAAATCCATCGACATAATCTACGCAACTTCGGACTCACGTTGAAGTTCGTCACGAATCGTAGTTAATGTCACGGAAGTGTCATGTTTTCCGCTCACTCCCATTGTCGATTGTTCACCAATCATTTCATGTCCAATTCAAATGATCTAATCTGAAGCCAACTGTGCCTCATCACATCGTGAGTGGAAACTAGTGAAGAAGTCTCTACTTCCATACACTTTTAAATGCCAAAAAAATCTCAAATAAAAGAACAGATTAGTCAGCGTCAATGGCGAGCTCATTCATTCCAAAACGTGCTTTCCATGAAAGACAACCCATGTCACAACGCTTTTTAAACGTCACACTCCAAACTACTAATTTCCAAAAGCTGTCTACACCAATCTACATTGACTACTACGTAAGTACTGAGGTGAGGAGTCACTTAATTACTTACCGGCGTCTAAAAGAGATCCGTTGGCAGGTGGCAGCTGTTGGTGGGGTTCTGTTGCAAACTTGTTCTCCAACCTTGAGCCTCCTTTGAAGTCGTCGTCGTCGTCGTCGTCGTTGTCTGGTTGATGTGTGTGTATTCGGAGTTGAAAGAAACTGGGAGGTTTCACCACTCCACCGCTGTACGGTTACAGAGAGAGAAGCAGACTTCCAGGAATTATTTCCACAACCTCGAACAACCCAGAAAACTACTCAACGGCACTCTCACGACGACGACGTGTAGTTGGTTGACTCCTCCGCAAATTTGACGGGAATTCCTGAACTCGTTGTTGAACCCTTTGGCTGGAAAACAGGTGAGCCAATTGTTTAACTTGAGATATATTCCTGGACGACCACTCCAAACTGACGACGCTGGAGACTAATTACGATTTGTAGCTGCAATTGTTCGATCGTGTTTTGATTGGAAACTTTCGTCTTTGGAGACAAAGACGAGTCGAAGCGTTGAACACGAATGTTGTGACGGCAGCACAGCTCCAACTGTAAATGAGCCGATTGTTGATTGTCACTGTCACCCGACCTCAGTTGACGGCTGGTTTTTTTTGGCAGGTGTTGTTTTATGCCGAGTAGGAAATGACTCAAAGATGTTGTTGAATGTGTGTCAGATGGTGGATTCGCTCAATTAAAACCTTCCGCACGCACTACGTCCTCGTGGTGTTTCCTCCCAAACAAATTGTTTTGATCTTTGAAAAGGCAGCGGCGACGCAAGGAGTCAAGTAGGAAAATTTGTCGCAATTTGAAAGTCAACACTTGCAACAATCCATCCTCAGTTGTCTCTCTTCATATATTATACGCCTCCTTAAGTTGAGCGTTCTCTGCCTGTAAAGCCAATTCGTCTCTCAGCAAATTATCAGCCGCAATGATGACGATAATACCGACGGATGTGGTGGTGGAGAAGTTGTGTTCTTCCAAGAAATTTAAGATCAGTGAAACTTTGCGTTGATCAGATTGATGATGATCAAACTATGCATCAAATTTGTAATATGAAACGATCATCTTTTGTGGACGTTATTGTTGAACAAAATGGGAGAATATGGACTCCAAATATTACACACGATTACACTGTGTTTCTCTGCAGAGTTGGATCTCATGTGTCGTCGTCAAGAAGACGGAAGTGCAAAAAAAGTTCACGTAATCACTCTCTGGAGAGGAGTTTGTGTGTGCACAAGAAGACGAGCCCAGGAAAGACTCTAAAAAAATGTTAATCACAGCAAAGTTTCTCTTGACGATTTGTGTACACACGATGACGATGATGCACTGATTTCGTCTTCATCAATCTCATCAAGTTCACCTTTCACAAACTCACAACCTCACTCATTATTTTCTGTCTATAAAGAAATTACTGCGACTTCACATGGAGTACAGTTGTATTTCTATTTTTTCCAGTTGGTACTAATAATATTATTATTACTGCGTAACTCTCGACGTTCCCTATTTTGCGCTATAGACTAGTCAACGAGAAAAATTGATGTGCAACTGTATAGTACGAAGAGAATCCGTATTTTTTTATTCCTTTTTGCAGCTCTGCAAAAAAAATGTTCACTTTGTTGGCTGCTGGATGATGCGTGTGTGAAGTCTCTGTCTCTCTGTTTATATCTCAAAGTTGCTCTCTTTTGCTTATGTATTTGCACACGGTGAACCACGAGAGACGTGAAGTAGGTACGTATTACAACTCGTGGAGAATATTATTACTAGTTTTTTTTTCTTTCAAATTCTTAACACACACCAAACACCATCATCATCTTTAATAAATACTCATCAGGAATCAGTTTTTTTTCTTCTTCTCTCCTTTCCTCCTCAACAAGCGGTCGACGGTAGTACGCGTTGTTGAAGACGTGTGTGATACTCTCTTCGTCGTTTTGTGTTAGGAAAACAATTTTTCCCCGTCTTGAGTTTTTTTTGGAGAGTAGTGGATAATGATTACGCTTCGTACATGGTTTTCATGCTGATATCTCTGTGAACCTGAAAGGAGTTACAAAGTAGCGTGTGTGTCACATAATACAAGTCGCTCTTACGTCTGTGTCGTGTGTACCATGTTCAAAATGAACTTTATACATGCATACAAGAGTGGAATAACTACGTATATTTATATACGCGAGAATATCTGGCTAAAATAATATGATGTTCAAAATGCACACATAGTACACACAAGCACACACTCACTTTCTTGCTGGCTCCTCATGGAGCAGTTAAGGTTCTCACAGAAAACGATGATAATAGTGCCTTTCCTTCTGTTGGAGTATGTATACGGAGACTGATTTGTGTGAAGCTCAGGTTTTTTTCTCTGTATGTGTGTGGCGAGGGATGCTGCTGCTAAAAATGTTGTTTCTGTTTTTTTACACACATACACACTCTCTCACACACTGCTTGCTCTTGCTCTTGCTAGAAAATCTAATATGTGAGAGAAGATAAGAGTGAGAAAAAGAGTAAAAAAAACTTTTATTCAGGCTTCTCTTGCTGTTTGCAACTTTGCTGGATAGCTGATTCTAAAAGCTCAACTTCCATAGGAAGACTGTGTTCCCTGGCATTCCTCCTTGTCCATCTTATACCATCTTTCGAATAGCATTTTCATCCTTCGTTCCATGCCTCCTCCTGATGCTGTCGTCTTCCATCCACAATTCGAGTAAAACTCTTCCACCTTTTTGGAATGAACATACTCGCAATGCAAAGGGAGAGAGAGAGAGAGTCTCACAGCATCTGCAGCGTTGTTGGCTTGTCTCTCTCGTTCTAGCGTGGCACAAGTTACTATGTTACTAATAATGTCTGAGAACATGGCGACTTGCACACACGTTTCATGCGATGGGAATTCTTTGTCTTGGTGGTCTTTCCCATGTATGTGAACTGTGCACACAACGATACTCGTCTATTGGAGTCATCCTAGACACTTTTCAACTCTAAATGTTCAAGCCCCGCAAAAACTGTTTCTCTCTGTATGTGAGCCTGACTTACATTTTTAGAAGTCACAGTCCGCGCAAGCATGCACACACGGTGGTAGCAACAGCGTAAAAAACTCTGTATTAGTATACTCTACCAACATGCCATACATACTTGACTTTTTCCTTAAGGAAAAAAAGAATGCATACCTAGAGCTCTGCATTGCCTATATGGACATTTTTCTGATGCTACTCTGCCATTAGGAAGCAAAGCGCACCTAAGGAATTCCATGTGCTTGTTATAATATATTATATTATGCTCCTCGTCTTTTAGATTGTGCCAACTACAGCCTGTAGTCTACAGGCAGCGCATTTTTCGTTTTTTTTCTGCCTTCATCATATCCTCTTCCAGGTTTTTACTCCTTTCGGCAACAAATAAGGTTTCCGGCTAATTAGCATTGTTGTTGCATAGTACACACACCGCTATATACCTTCATTTGCAGTGGCTATGCACTTGGTCTTGACTAATATCATGATTTGATTACTGTATGTATTATTGCATGATGTTGGGTGGATTGCGTTTCACGGTGTTATATACCTGGTTGGTGTGGTGGTGAGCATATTGAGAAATAACATGTTTGAAAAAAAATGTCGACACATTCGAGTAAAGAGAGAGAGACAGAATAGAAGGAAAAGTGTATGGGTTGATTTTGTGTAGAGAGAAACTCTGTTTCTTGCTAGCCTCCTTATTTTTCCCCTCAAGCAGTGAGTTCCGTCGTCGTCATGTTTGTGACTGTGACTCTGCAATTCTCCAAGAGCTCTGCATGCGAAGCTCAAAACCAAACCCAAAAGACTTCCAACGAAGGAGGAAGGAAGAAGAGAGCACAGCAGTGAGCTCACCACTATGCCACCACCGTCAGCAGAATGTTGGTGAGATATGCCAACTCTCATGTTCAATGGGAATCCAGACAGAGAGAGAGAGTGAGAAAAGAGAATGTGCAATCAAACCCAGGAACTTATAGTTAAACACACCACATTAGGAATCGCTTAAAAGCAGACAGGATACGGCGGAAGAAAACCAGCAGCTCCGATACGCATACGTTCCAACTAGAAGAACCTGTTCCGCACAGCAAGGACTATCAAATTGGGAGCAGGAGGTATGACTTCAAGAGGGAAAAAGATGTGAACCCGGAGAAACCTTTGGGTGCATACATGAGAAAAAAGTGATTCCAAAGTGAAGAAAAGCTCCCACACAACTTTTCTCTGAGCCGCCCAGCATATACACAGAGAACAACACCCGTCAAAATCCCTAAACCTTGTGTAGGAGGGCTCGGTGTTTTTCTACAGTTTCTCCACACCTAACATTTCTCTCTTTCCCTTTGGGGAAAAAATCCATTTTTTGTTCTCGGTTTGATAGACTCAAGGCAAGGGAACCAGAGAGTTTTTATATTTTCTGCACTCTTTTTCGTTCTCAAGGTGGAGAATGATGCTCTCTCATCCTTTTTCTCTAGTATGCACACCAGCATGGAAAGCGTGAGTGTGGTGAGAATGAGACGAAAATGTGGACGACAGATTTGAGAAGCAAAACTGAGAGCTAAATGACATGCAGTACGATTTCTTACGAAGAACATTTTGGGCGAAGGTGCTTCTCACAGCTTTCAAAACAATTGACAATTATATACGCGTTATATGACATTTTTTTGTTACGCGTTAGTGGAGCCGGGAGCCATACAATGATGTCATGAAAAACTCTCATCGTTCTTGCTTCTCTTTCTCTATCCCATTTCCCGATTTGTCGAGTGTCGGAAGGAGCAACATTTTACTGTCATACTTAAATCTTAAACGGACATCTTATCATCAGTGAGCAAGTTGCTGGAAAGGAGAGCATGATGCACACATGCACGGAAGTAAAGTGAGTTTGTCACACTTTTTCTTCTCCCAGCGTCGACATCGAGGACGAGGAGAAAAATTAATGCAATTATGCAACTCTGTATTGTGTGTAGTGTTCGTCTCAGTCAAGACGAACACTACATCTGTGAAGAAAGTCTAACAAAATGGGAGCAATACCTACGCACTGAGAGAAACCACAGCTTCCTCACGCTGTCTTTCTCTTCATCGTCATACAGCAGAATCAGAGAGAGTGTCTGTCTTTCTGCGATATGCGATACGAAATCAAAGAAAAACCATTGCAATGAGTTTCATATTATGAAAAAACTGGAGAAAGAGAGAATGGACTGGCAAAAGGAAGTCTATTAAAGGTACTTTCACTCACTCGGTTGTGTGAGATTTATTAGAGCGAGGTAGGTATGTACGAGTGGCAGGTTGAGGGAGGCTTTATGGATAGATGTTACTATTATGTGAGATGACGAGGATATGACATTATTCCTTCAGGGGGTGCGGCATGCAGTGCCTGAGTTGCTGTAACTAAAGGTAAATTATTACAAAAGTTAAAATGAGCTAACTATGACTCCGCCGACCGTCTTCCTTGACGTACTATTACATGTACCTATTGCGAAATTAGTATGTATAACTTTAAACAAGTCGAAAATTGCACGAGCTTAATTTTTGGCTTCAACAGCTCCCTTATCATTTCGTTGCGTTTTAATCAAGTAGTGGTCGTTTCGGTTGGATTTGGAATCCAAATTTTTATCCAAATTTTGGATAAAAATGTGTATGCATGTGTGATGATGATGACACAGTGTGTAGTACACGTGCCAACAAGATTTAGAATATACATATTTCATGTATTTAATTTGTGTGCCGAAAGAGTGACGAGAGAGAGAGAGAAAGTAAATACAGAGAATGAGCATAGGGTCGGTTCACCGCAGAAAGGCAGCGACTTCTCAGTCATTTCCATGAGAGAGATATGAAGGGATCTTTCGAAATGTGTATGTAAATAGAAGAGGACACAGGGATTTTTACATAAAAGAGAGAAGGATTTTACGCAACGCCAAGGGTTTCCTTCGTTTGAAAGAGTATCACACAAGTTTGACAAGTCAGTGAATAGACGAGTTTTCAACATAATTTTGGCCTCTGATCACACACATTATTGTATTTCTGCTTACAAAAAATCGCGATTTTTTGTTGAAAAAAATTCTTCCAGCCTCTTTTTTTTGTGTTGAGGACGTCCATTACACAAAAGTGGGAGTGGGGAAGAAGGTCTTTTTTCAGATGTGTTCTCACCTTACACCATTGTGTAAGCTTTCTCTTAACTCGCTCTCTGCTCTTGTTGAGAAGAGCATAGATTGATAAGCCGTCAACGAGTGTCCTAGTAATAATGGTCGTAATAGTGCAAAGGTAGGGAGGATACAGTCGTTTCGCGAGGAAAGCTATAAGGTGTATCAATGAATTTACGTCGTTCTGCCGGGTTTCTCCGTGTATGAGAGCCAAAGGAAGCAGTGCGGGAGAATATAGTCATCTGCATGAATGAACTAATAGAACACAAGAGGAAGACATCACCTCCAGAGGGAATCATATTGCCCATTGAGACGAGAGAGCGAGAAAGTCGTGCTAATATCTTGCTGCTGCACGAGAGTTAGACTCTCACTTGACTTTAACCAATACACGTTTCTGTGTTCGGAGCGGGTAATAATCAGATTACCTACTGGGTAATACACAAGTGAAAAAGTGTGGAATCTCATTTTGATGCCACACACACAATGCAATTCCGGGAGATAATTGTTTCGCTCCGCAGTCCATCCGTCTCGAGGAGCAGAACGAAAAAGTTAATGAAACACCAGAGTTGCGTAGAGAGAAAATGCGACTTTTTCTCTTGCCTTGTGTATTCCTTGTGGCGTGGATGCGGTAATTAATTGTTGCTTTCTAACTTGCTCCTCACTGCATTTTTTTCTAGATGAGCTCATTAATACCGTTTTGCTATGGATGAGTAGGGAAACCAGCACACCACCGTCAACATGGATGACAAATCAATTACGTGGTACAATGTTTTTAATACAATTCTCATAGTTGTTTGTGACAACACGCGCAGGGACAGAAGAGAATGAAAAACAAATTCTCGGTAAATTGTAATCATAAACAAAAGTTTTTTTTTCTTCGTTTTCCATAACTGTTTCACATACGACTGGTTTGCCGGTAGCCATGCATTTATGCATTACCATGATGAGAAGAGAAAGCAACTCACAACAATTCATGTATAATTCATGCATTTTCCCCATTTCATGAGTTTGAAGTGAATACTGTTCCGGTGGGGAAGGGATTTCGTTTTACGATATTGCTCTCTAAATACCAGTACACGGAGTTCTGTGCACTTTGCCTTTTTCCAGACTGGTTTCTCGTATTTATGCAATTTCATCTTCATCGTATTATTTTTTCACCAGCAGGAATCCAACACAAGACTATTGATTGGCGAATATGGTGAAAGATTTAAAGAATAACTTTCTCGTGAAGTGCAGAAACACTTATTCGTTTCCCCGTTTTACTTTCTCCAACGGTAATTACTTAGGTACAAGGCATGCAAACCCGAACCCATCATCAGACTTCGCTATTAAGGCAACGTTTCCTGAAAAACTATCCCGCGAAAGAATTAAAGAAGACAATCTGTAGGGAAATGGAAAAGCACCACCGAATCTCACCGAAATCTCACTTTCTCCCTCTTAACCTGGCTGTAGTAGTACAACACCAATCCCACACCCTCGCGCTTTACTCTTTTATTCTCGAGGCAATAGTCATACTCACAGCGAAGAAGAGTTTCAGAGTCTCTCCGAATGGGATGCTTTGCCCGTCTTGATACTTACTTACTCTAAAAGTTGTTCAAATATGCGAAAGCACACATCTCTCTTCTCTCCCAACTTCCCTCCAACTACAGAAAGAATTATTCATTGTCGCTTTCGCATAACTCCTCCGAGATCTCACTTTAATCAAGTGCCTCCTGGCATTTTATTTGAAGGACAGGAACGGCTCGTACAAAAAAAACTTCGCGAAATGACGAGACGCAGTTAGCTCAAATTACAATGTGAACATCAAGACTCAAGGCTGTTCATCAAGCCTCAAGATTTCCAAGGTTGTGCAAAATTGAATTGGCTGAATAATTGAATAAATGTTAATTCAGCGGCTGTGGAAACTTCGGAAAGAAATTGGACGTTTCATTGTGTGTGCCTCATGTATGCCGTTCTGGATCCTTATTCTTTAACTTAAAGCTTGAATATTTGAACATAGTACTACGCATTTACAAGCACTGCATTATACATGCTGATTTCATACGCGTTTCACTCTCCGTGAGAGTGGCTCATCACAACACAACAAACGCCAAGTGCACGGCGAGCTTATTTGAACAGTTAAATTTGAGCTTTCAGCTTGATACTTGGCGTTTGAAAAAATTGCTAACTAAATAAGTCTTTTTAATTAAACCTGACACTGGAGAGCTACCACAATTTAAGTTGAGCTTAAGAAACAACGCAAGTCATACGAAAATCCTACAAAATGTAAATCTTATTTTATTTTATAATGTATGAGAAAAAATCCCCTACATCACAACCTTTTCATAATCCTCCGCTCTTTGTCAATTCCTATACAATAGCAACATTACATTTGCATTATCAAAATATTTTCATGGAAAACAGGACGCGATTCTCTTCACGTTACTTTGTCCCTCTACCTACCACAATCTTTCGTAATAAAACACAAATCTTTTTTTAATCGCTCCTTTAAAAACGCATACATCAAGCATGGCTACAGCCTCATCAAACAATTTACAGAGTGAAAAAACCTGCCTCAATTTTTTGCTCCTAAAAATGATGCAGCATTCTAGAAGCTGTGTACCTCTCTGCCTCAGCTTGTTTTCTCCCCGTTTTCCCGCCACCCATTCAATTTGACTGAGAGTGAGGCATCAACACAAACATGAGGCATCGTGCTTCACAATTTTCCATGCCGTGTCATCATGAAAATTCGGGGCATCCTGAGAACTTTTGCCGCTTCCCCCTAGTGCATGTCAGTAGTTGAGAGGCTCGATAGAACGGAGCCTTCTCCATAAAAACAACAACACAAACAAACGTGTTTTTTGTCAAGTCAGTCGTCTCGTCGTCGAGCTTTTTTCGTGTTGGAGAGAGAAGCCGAGAAGCCTACAAGCTGGTCTTTTCCCTATTTTTTTCTCGATGGGATTTTGCAGCTACCAAAAAAGTTTGAGTATTACTGTACACAAATATCGCTTTATACGTCAATGTGTTTGAGTTTCACTCTCTTTCGTGAGGAGACAACAACAACATGACAAAACCAAAATATTGTGGTGTGCTCCACATTTGAAGTGTGTAATTAGACGTGAGGTCGAGGTTTCATGCTCGAATTGTCATTATTTTGTGGAGTTTTGTGTTCCTAGTTGATTTTGACTGGTGTTTCGGTTGGACCCGTGTGGAACCAGTGCGAAAACCCGTTTTTTACGGCGGAGAGAGGTAAATGTTGGCACCCTTGTGTAATTGGGAATATTACGTATTACTTTTGGAAATTGCTGGAATTTCGCAGTGAGGAATAGTGGTAATTGTAGTTGAAACTGATTGCAACTTGTGGAGTGGGAGTTAAGGTTGCTAATTGTCAATATGTAGTACAGATGGGACGGTGTGAGTGTGCCAAATGTTAAGGAGTTGAGCGCTGACAGCAGTGTTGAGTACAACTATTTACTTACTGTTACTGTTTGCGATCGCATTTAATTTGAGAATTGGGTTGAACGGTTGGGTGTTTAACATTAAGAGAACAGGTGTAATAACTTTATTTTTTACAAACGGCTTATTTTTTAATTGCTGACTCGTAGTATCAACATGACGTGCCTGCCGTTTTACGCAACTTTCCATTAATCTTAGAAGCGAAGCGAGTTTACGTCAATTATTTTTATACTGTCTTGAATTTTTGTTTGGTAGGACATATTACGATAGCTCACCATCGTCTGATTTGAAGCTTACTTATATTAGTAACAATGATGAATGATGATTGTTTTCCGTTGTGTTTGCAGCTGATACCAAAAATCGGAGACGAGTGCTGTGAGGAGTCTTAAGTATCGAGTGTAGAGAAAGCTAAAGTCATGGATTCGCATCTCAACCACGACACCAGGTAAAGAAACAAATCAAGCAACTATTTTCTTTTCAAGCGTATTAGTAACAAACAAATTAGAGCTGATAGGTAGATTCGGTGAATTGGAAATAGTGTTGATTACTAAGCCGACATTTTTAAATTTTCAGTGATAGTAGAAAGTCAATACTTGGAAATGGCGCAGATACATTTAAACAGCAAGTACAATCTCATGTAGGAGACGTTAATGGTAATGAGGATTCGTACGACATTGAAAAATGTCGAAAGGATGGATTTATTTCAATGCATTCGGTTGAACCACGGGAAGGTATTTTTTTAAAGGAACAGTAACTTCATATTTAACTCGTGTTATGCATTGAAGATAATTATTTCCTAACTTTATTCTAGATGACCGACGCCGGAAAACGAATCCTGCACTGCTTCCAAGTACAGCGTCGAGTGCTAGTGTACCTTTGATGGCATTAAACACAACGGTTAAGTTACCAAAAGCTGACACCAGATCAAATTGACAGGGCTCAAGTTCAGGTATTTTTGATCATGTCATGAATGATGTATTTGTATGATTATAATTGTTTGCAATGACATTAGTTAATTGTAACGTACGATGTTGATGTAGGTGGACAAGCTTGTGTCTGAAATTGAGGCAAACATGAGTTTTTCTCGATACTACGTTCATTTGGATATGGATGCGTTTTTTGCGTCTGTGGAAATGCGTGATGATCCAAGTCTAAGGTATCTTTGGATTCTTTTCTGAGAGGCATTTTTACTACAAACAATTACAGCATATACAACAGATTGATTGTTGTTTTCTCAGAGATATTCCTATGGCCGTCGGATCTGAGTCGATGCTTAGTACATCCAATTATGTCGCGCGTCGTTTCGGTGTACGGGCCGCTATGCCAGGGTTTATTGCTAGAAAATTGTGTCCTCAACTGAGGATAATACCGTGCAATTTTAGAAAGTACGAGGAAGCTAGCAAAACAGTCGAACAAATCATCCAGAAATACGACCAAAATCTTTTCATGTGTATGGATGAGGCGGATTTGGATATAACGGATTATCTATTTGAATACGATCGTACACATCCAAACGAGGAAAGTAATGTGTATACTATAGCGGAAGAAATACGAAGAGCGATTGAGCAAGGAACAAATTTGACTGCTAGTGCTGGTAAAATATTTTTTTAATAATAGGATTATGCTTCTAGGCATTTTAGTAACATCTTATTAATCATAACGTCATTAATATTTCAGGCATTGCTCCCACTCGCTTTCTTGCAAAGATGTGCAGTGATATCAAGAAACCAAATGGGCAGTGCATGTTAGAAAATACCAAACAAGCAGTTCAATCATTTCTCTCTGCAGTACCAATCAGGAAAGTCTGCGGAATCGGAGCCGTAACGGAACAGATGCTGAAAGCTCTCGACGTTCACACGTGCAAAGATTTATGGCAAAAGCGAGCAGTTTTGTCGTTGCTGTTTAAAAGGGCCACCTTTCAAAATCTTCTTGGAATAGCTATGGGGACTGGAAGTTCTGTTTTTAGAGATTTAACAACGGATTCCGGAGGTCGAAAGTCGTTAAGCTGTGAGAGGACATTTATTGGGACGTCAGATCTCAGCTTTCTGGAGAATCTATGCAAAAGTCTTTGTAGCGAAGTCGAGAAGGACTTGAAAGCAGCTAACCTTACCTGTAAGACCATTACCCTCAAAATCAAAACGACAGAGTATGAAGTGAAAACGAGAGCCAGAAGTATTATTCAGAGAACGGATTCAGCTCACAAGATTTTCGAAGCGTCGTGGAAGATTTTCATGTCCTACGTGAATGAAATTTCTGATCTTACCATTCGTTTGATGGGCGTTCGAGTTTCGAACCTAGAGGAAATTTCAGGGTCTGCTAAAGATATGGGCGCCCAGCGGTCAATGCATCAGTTTCTTGTAGATCCAAATACCATCGGAGACAGGAATTCTACCATTACCTCATGCTGTGTGGATGATAAGAGTACACTCTATTGCAAAATGAACTGTCCCGTTTGCAATGTACAAGTTCAAGCCCTAACCTTTAACGAAGCCGAGCGATTGATGGACATCCATATAGATGAATGCCTGAGCAAAACCAAGCTAAAGGAAGTAAGGACCGAGCTGACAGCGTCTTCATCAGCTTCTCCAAAGAAACGATTGGCAAGTAGTGCAGCTTTCAACGGTGCTAAGAAACAGAAGCGAGCATCAGAGCTACCAATTGATGCCTTCTTTCAGAAGCTTTAAAGTGCGTAGTATTACATTAGCGTTCTTCAGAGTGTCGTGTAAGAGCGTAGTGAAGGTAGTCGTTTCGTGATATGTATTTCACTTTTGTACTTATCGTTTTTATATTACTGGGAGGAGTGTTGAATTGAAATCTGATCACCAACTAAGCTCATCTAACGTAGAAAATTCTACCTTCAGGGTTTTTATATCATGCCGATTGCAACATCTCTTCAATGTTTCACTAAAGTATTTACCTGTGATTCTGTTTGCCGTTCCTGTTATTTTAAAAATCTCCGCTAACAAGTTTTACAAATTCATTGCTTACCAATGTTACTGCTGATAGATGCGTTGGGCACGTTTGAATCGCTATAAATGGTAGTTACACAATTCAAGCGTTGTTTGGTTTACTGTAACAATAAAGTTGTGATTCCTAAATGTTTTACTGCGTAAGTCGGCTCTACTTCGAGGAGTGCGTGGAGTACTTTTTAAACTGTTGTAGTTGCAAGCACGCTGATACGATGTAATAGATTACGGAAACGGCAGATAATATGTATTTCATGTATTATACTATATCTTGTGTGTTTTCAAATTAACGCGATTTCAATGTAGTTTCAAAATAGATGCATGCTTATCGCAATTAAACACTTCCTGACCCTTTTTACCACGTGCAACATCATTTTCAAATTGTTCTAGACATCTGATGATTTCAATATATTTTTGTCCTCAACGTTTCCTTGTCGCGATTTTGTAGGTCAGTGTACGACAATCGTATTTTTCAACTAGTCATGATTAAAACTAGTACAAAATACTAGTCTATTTCATGAACGCGCAATCTAATGAGTGGATGGCCGTATATGCATGAAAAAATGGAAACGATTGACAGAGGTTCGTATGTCATGTTTTATGCTTCTTATTCTGCAAACTCCTTTAAATAAGTCGATGAGCATGCATATAGGTAAGAATTGTGTTTAAAAATATTGGCGAGTATTTAGTCGAGATATGATGATTTAGTGAAAAAGAGTTTTACCCAACGCAAACACCAAAATATCGTGTTTTTTTTACATTTGAGAAGTTTGTTGCATATACATATATTATACACATTCTTCGACTTTTGAATAGATGGTATTCTTCAACTTGCTTTCTACATGCAAACCCCCATCTTATGAGCATTCATGACGGACTCATTCCTAAATTTACAAACCTACAATTCAGTGGGCACAATGAGCGTTCCATATACTTCAAACATTTCATCAAGTTCATAACTAACACAACAACGCCTTCTTCACAACCTATTTCAGACGACCTTGTATCCTCTCTAGTAAGTTGTAAGTCCTCTCGGCTCTCAAGTCGAAGTCATGACTCACTAGTCAGCGTGTCAGATTCCATTTCCCGTGACAGTTTCCTTTTTGTTTTCTTCTCATCACCGCGAAACAGCTCTTTCTCGAAGTTGTCGTATGTCTACCCTCCAAATACAACAATACCCATTCATATTCCTGTCTTCAGCTGCAAACGGTTCAATTCCACGTATCCGGTGTGAACTCGAAAGTTTGACTTTTTGCTCCGCAGTAGCAACATCACTATCATGAGGTATATATATTAAATACATACCAAACTTATGGTATGCTTAAGGTTAGTTCTCTATATTCACTCAACGCTCAACTCAACTTTGTGTCAATTGTGGTGAGGATTTTGTGAATTGAGTAGGGCTTAACTGAATTTGATCCAAGTTGTGCTCCCGTTTACCTAAACCTAAAGAAACATTCTCACAAAAATCGCATACACAACTACAATATAGCTTCAATTACTGGGATAGCTGTTAATGTCGTTACATGATGCCAGATCGTCTTTGAAGCGCTTCAAAAACTTAGCTTGTACAAGGAATTTAAAACTTCTATATACTACCCCAACCGAAAGTGGGGAAACACGAAGAGGGAATCCCTTCTTCGTGAAGATCCCATCTCGCACATTTTTTCACGGGTTTGCTTGGCAAACTCTTCTTTCCGAACCATTACCTTGTCTTAGCATTTTGAAATGACTCTTTTTGTGCCCAGTAAATCGTGTAGCATGCCTCCCCGACACCGAGCACATTTTTATTCATCACTTGTCAGCGCATTTCGATGACCTCAGTTTATATAGTCGTGCTAATCAAACCACGCCAACTTTTGAGCTTTGCAGAGAAACGCTTTCGATTTCAAAACAATGATAGGAAAAAAGCCCTTTGTTCTGTTTTCTGCTAGTAATACCCCATTCGGTGCATTACTACGGACTCCGTAGTACGGAGTCAATCGTTAAGTGAGAAGAGAATATATAGGAATGTTTGTGTTTACCCAATTTTTCATGTATGTAAACCAAAAATTAGTTCATGATGATTCATAATGATGTTGAGTTGTAAGAAAGCTTTGCTTTGACACAAATAGAGTGACTTTTCTTGTCAGTAATAATGAAGCGTGCACGAAGTGCAGTCATGTACGTTGTACTCATTGTGAGAGCTCGATTTTTAGCCAATAAATGTGGATTACAACGGCGTATATGCAAACCCGGGTGAGGGGATCCGCTGTTTAAAAAATGCATGAACTATTTTATGGCATCTTGAACGACTCTTTTGCGGTGTGGTTCATGGGTTTGTCTTGTGTCACAGAGAGAGATACGAATGCCCATCAAAATTCCTTGTTCGTTAAGTGTGCCGGATTTGGGAAATAATTAGAACTTTCTCTTTCCCTTTAAGTTTCCTCGGCTACATAATTAGTACACAAAGAATTTATGTATGTCGAAACCCAGAATAGGCTCATTATCTATTATATTTCCTTTGACGAAATCCAATTTTTAATTACAATATACCTGCTTGCTCCTTATTATTCAATACTGAATCCGAAACTAAATAACCTACGTGTACGTATAAAAATACGTGCATTTTACGTCACGTCCAAAGTTCAAACTTTTTTTTTTCGACAACAAAAAGTATCCATGCTTTTCTGAGAGTTTTTTAAGAGTGTAATTTTCAAGCATTGTTTTTAACAGTTTATCCGTTTAAAGAGGAAGCCTCCGAGCACGGTAAAGTTTTACAGCATAGTTGTCGTCATAGCCTCAACATTTCACATTCATCGTCAAAAAGTTGAGGACGAAAAATGCTCTCTCCTCTATCTTTGTCTTGCCTGTCCATCACTCGCAACAAACAGGAAATAAGTTGGCTTGTTACGTACTCTCAAACGAGGAAAGAGGAAAAATTTGCAAAACGCCATCCGGGTTTTCGCAAATTCGACTCTTGTATAGGATCCACACTTTGAATCATATGGATCCAGATCAGAGGCCGGTTACGAGTTACATAAAGTAAAATATATCCGAAAGGCATTCAAGGCATGAGTGAAGAATTGATGATGGTGAAGAAGTAGGTTTCGAGTGGAAACTTCCGATCGTGAGAATTTCTATTATTCGGAGACAAAGCAAATAGTTAACGACTTTGATGCAGACTTTGTTGCAAAAGGATTTCACATAAGCGAGAAACGACATGTCAGAACAAGTACAACGCTGTTGCAGTCTAATCCACTCGTTCATCTGCGGTGCATCTGTTTACCCATTTGAGCTCTCTGTTGCGATTTAATGAATCGATGATAACATGACGATGATGGTGGGTTGTTCTTTATTATGTCTCTGATCCCAAGACAGGTACATACGCCCAGTGTGTGATATCTTGTGATTGAACAAGTGAATTCATTCGCTGTTGTTTCTACTCTTCCGCGCTTATCTCGATACGGAGCTAAGCAAAATATGTTCGCCAGCAGTTTCCCACACATTCGTTACGACTCAGAAAGTGTGAAAAGGGGAAAAAATGTGAGATTTGAAGCGACTCTTCACACTTTCTTCGCGTGATATAAATCCGCTGCTTGAAAAATACATGTCAACATCAAATGCAGAGATCCTCGGAGAAATAAACACTTCCACGACGCGAGACCTGTCCAAGTGCACACGTACCGCGCACCAGAGGTCCTTACACAATACGAAACTGTCTTTGCAAAGGCAGCATGACATGTAACTCTCTGCATCAATGTCTACATGTACATTTTTGCATTCATTAAAAAATATTGATTTGCCAAACAAGACAGAGAGGCTCACTCGTCGAACGCGATGTGAAAATAGACACTCACAAAGAGACGATGTTGTTTGTCGTTGTGGAACTGATGTTGCAGTATTATCACTTTTCCAAACACTGACTATTTTCGATTCAATGTCAGAGTAGAGAAAAGTGCATTTTATTAAAAAAAAAGTTGCACTTTCAAGAGTCATGTGAACGACGACAGCGTAGAACAGACGCTTGCACGAAGCGATTGCTTTGTGCGAGTCGGAGTCAATATTTGTTCATCCTCCCATCCAAACTCAAATGTTGAATCTCTGAGTCAGACACACTTAATCAAGATGAAATCCAAACGTCGAACGGAATTGTCTTTGTGTCCTGCCTTAATCCTCTATGTCGAGGATAATTCTATGATAGACGATCTCATGCGAGAAAAAAACCGAGCAATTCATCAGAGCTACAAATATTGCTACAAATATCGATGCAGCTCGATTAGAGCCTGGGTACATGAGAGAAGAATTCTAGCTGCAAAAAGTCGACTCATTAGTGCATTCTGAATTAGCTGAAAAAAGGTTGTTCTGCATGTGCAATCTGATGTAATTTGTCTGCAAAGTGCCGATTCTACTGTGAGACGACATTCTTCCGTCGGCTTGTCAACCGTGAAGGAGTTTCCGAACATCCTTATAGGAATGACCGAGAACGATAAAATGTCTGTTTTGAACAGTTTCCATTTCTTCCCAACAGTTTCGAGGTGGGTTTTATCTAGATTTTTGAGCAAATGACGTACGTCGTATCCATTGTATTCATGATCATGATGTCATGTTGCTGAAAGCGAATTGTCGTCTCAGTGCCGGAACATGCGTATGTCGTCGTATGGGAAGCAATAAATACGATTCCACAACGGTATGCATTTTCGCTTTGATTTATGGAAATTAGAAGCAAATACAAAAAATACATTAGGTCAGTCTACATCAAGACAAGACCTGAATATGATCATATTTAGTGCTTGATGGTTTCTCTCTTTTAGAATCTATTGTAATCAAATTCGTAGAATGATGATCGCATTGTTGTATCTACGAGCTTGGTTCGGGTAGGGTCAGTTGTGGAATTCACAATAAAATCTTGCAGAGTTACGATGAATATATGTGGACAAGATTTTATGAAGGTGAAGTAATCTTCGCTTTTACTTGTCGATCAATCTTTTACATATTGGTCAATACAAATTGATGTAAGAATATTGAACTAGAGACAATATTATCATTTCCCCACAAGAATTGGATTATTATATTACCCTTTCACCTTCAAATCACCTTGCTGAGCGTTAGTGATGTAAATGTGAAAGAAACTATTTTTATAGAGGTTGACCAATAGGTTACATGTTTAATTTTTTAATTCGTCCTTTCTTGTTGCATAAAAACTGATAAACAGACTCGTATAATTTCGAACAAAATATTACATTTTAATTGTACAGGTTATAATTTTAGGATCATTTTCATTTCAAAGAATCTGGAAATTTGACAAGTGCTAAGAATTGCGTTGACCTGTAAGCATTTTGCAAATTGGTGGCTATATCTGTTGCCGTGCTACGGACGTCATGGGTGATGCACAAACCCTTCAAATACGATTGTGGTATGCACACTTGCTTGAGGTTGCGATAATGGATCACAGCTGGATTTTATTTTAAATGTACCTCATTGTGAAGCATTTTCCACGCCGAATACTCATGCAGTCGTTTTTTCATTGTCAGATTTTCGAAGATCAGTCTGTAGCACAATAATTACATCACGGAGAGTAGCAAGCTTCAACGAACTAGTCTGTAAGCTTTCTACCTATATGAACGCATGATGATACATTGTCGCTGCACCAATTCATATTCGTCACGAAGTGTCTTTGACAGTTTGCCACCACGCAACAACTGTGACTGCAGAAAAGTTTGCGAGTCTGCCAGCACTTGCCATGTATCATGACAATGATACAAATTTGTTTACCTTGGAGACGTCGAAGATTATTCATGATGAATACAACTACGCTTGTGTGTGCGTTGCGTTACACGGGAAAACTTTAATGTACATTGGCCTTTGTTGAGAGTAGGCGGATTTCCTCCTTCAACACTCGATACAAAGAACAAAGTGTAGCACACTCTCGCTTGGCAAATGTATTGGGCATATTTACGTGATAAATTATGCGAGATGAGATGTCTACTGCTGCTCCTCTGGTCGTAGTTAATAACCTTCTCGGAAGATTCACACAAAAATATTATTTGATATAGGTATGCATGTATTTGTTCATAGTTATAATTTCCTAATTACATTACACACAGCTTCCCCCCTCCACACACACACAAATGCTTCTGAGAACCTTACTCCATGAGAGGAGTACTGTTGAGCATCTCTCAGTTGCACGGAGTTTATGGACTGCTATCATCGTCTGTTTCATAGAGCTTCCTTGTTGACGGAAGTCGAGGTTGTTTGTCGGCTGCGACTGCAGTTTTTTGGCACATGGTCATAAATCGAAATATTATGCGTTGAGTGCTTCACATATTTTCTGTGTCATTCATATCGTGGCATTTACTTAATACATTTTAGCAGTAGTGAGTGGCTTAACCTACTCTCTTTCCCTCTGCTTTCTTCCTACGAAAATCCAAAGGCACGAATGTGCTTGCAGAAATATTTATTTGACACAACTGTAGTTAAATGTACAATGTTTCGAAATCTTCCTAGTTTATTAGGGGGTTCGGAAATGCCAGTGGTTTCACTTCACACCGACGCCAGGAATCTCTCTCGTTCGTTGAGAAAACGGCGCTGGTAGTTCCAACAATTTCAAGTCATTATATATTCAATGGGTTCCTGTCTCAAAATCCCTGTTTTACCACTTCGACCAATTACGCGAAAGGAGTGTGATGGTGGAGTAGGAGAAAAATAATTCCAGACCCGTTGATATAATGATATAACCCGTAGTCATACCTACACGATAGTGGTTTGATATATGTACCGATATAAAATTCAATTTTTTCATGATTTTATACAAATGGACGAGTTTCATAGAAGCCAATATTGGCATTAAGGAAATACGAGCAATATTTAAATTAATTAAAGTATTATGAGGCTATAAAGAAAACTAAGCAATTTCCCTTTACAAGGGGGGATACAGATGGTTCGTGCGTGTCTCTGCATTGTTATGCAAATTTTCAGTTACACGTTTTAAATTCTGACGCACTCACTGGATGTGCATGCGCCGACTTAAGCGTAAAACGTGGTTACGGAAAGAGTAAAATCACAACATTTGCACTATGTCATAGAAGGCACGCTTCACTGAATTGCAAAGTTTGTGCTTTAGTCATGAATTAGTGGAAAAGTCATAATCATAAAGTTACAGCCATGACCCTTCAGAGGAGAAGAGCGGTACTAATCTGTGGTGTGTATTCTAAGTAAAAGCTGAACGAACCAAGTTTACTACGTAATTTCGCCTTCGCCATATGCATGTTTTTTCAACTGACATTTGACAAATGCAACTGAGAATTGTTGGAAACGGATGATGCCCAGGATTTCAGATACCGCCGTATGATCTTCTCGCGATAAAGCTGAATTTCTCGGTTGCTCCCACGAGAATACCAATTTGATGACATAATAATTAATCAAACGTAATAATATTATGCGTGTTAAAATGCGTTCACAGTTCAGTTTTTTTGACTCAAAAATTGTTGTTGAATGCTTGAAGATAAGGCTTGACGACTTTGTGTAAACATTTCTGGGATTAGGTGTTGCACGCGCTAGTACTCAACACACCAACTGATTAATTTCGCGATGAGGTTACTGACGGAATACCGACTATTCCTGACCTTCAAACAAGTGAAAAACTTTAAAAGTATCAATCCTAATGTCACGATGACGGTAGCAAAATTAAATCGCGGAGTTGAAGGAGATTTGATCAGTAAGTTTACGCTTATTTATACAAATATATACCATTGATATAATATGTATCAGTACCTAGTAAATAATGTACAGCAAAATACAGAACTAATTGATATACAATAGCTAGTTACGGACTGAACCGGTTCTTTGTTTGTTTATTATGAAGAAGTGGCATCATTCATCACACACGGGATTTACACTAAAAATAAAGCTGAAGGACTATCCATAACACAAACATTATGATTGTGTCCAGTGTTACAGATATGGACTTGGAAGAAGTCATTCACACGACATTGCTTCAAGGGTTTTTGCTTATATAACTATATAGGCACCTGGGTGCACACTCTCTCCTTGACTTTTACTGCCCGATATCATTTGAGGTTTAAGTACGAAGATAAGTGCTGACAACCGGTATCAAGCATTAGTTGCCAAACAGTGTGATACCAATGTTACCCGCAGCGCAACGATTACAAGGTCCAAAGTCCAGCTCGTGCTGTGGAAGAAAATACAACGCAAAAATCCTCCTCCTCAAGGAGTTGATCGCAAGCATTACTCTTTGAGTCAGTTACGCTTTGGAAAGTTTCGAATTGATGGACACACTCCACCACCAGGAAGGATTGTCGAATTCATCATTTCAACATTCTTCCCGGAAGATGGGCATAAACACAGAGATTATTATGACAACTGACAGCGACAGCTTTCACATGTTGTTTGCATCGACTTGAGGGTAACAGTGCATTTTGGTAAAAGGATCGAATCGTACCTTGCTCTCGCTTACTATTTTCTCTCAGCTTCGGCCGAAAACACGCCATCATTCCTTGTTATCTCTGGTCCAAAAACAGTCAACAGTTTTAAAGTGGTTGCTTAACTGTGACCATGGAGAGAACAGATATTGCGAAAATAGCTAAACGTGTTTTTTTACTTCGTGCAAATCTTGTTCATGTAGAAATTTTAAACTCCGAAAAAAATCACTTTTGAAATCATTGTGATTTACAAAATTTGTTTAAAACAACTTTGGCTACTCGAAAAAGCAGCTTCGATTGCGGTCCTTGTATCAGTGCAATAGCTCGGAAACACTGTGTACACAGCAATAATATTGACGTATTGCACACAAGCGTAATTGCATTTTTCTATTTTTATGATCATCGTCAATTCTGAAAACCATCATCTCGTTAAACCATCAAAATTCAGCCAGAATTTCTGCATAATATGTGCATTATTTTTATGCTATGTAGGAAGACAATGCTCATAATTTGCTTAATACTTGGTCAAGTTGAAACTTCGTATCACTCATCCAGATTCTGGTGGAAGCGGGAAAGCAACCAAACTCTTTATTGTACTGCTCTGTTCAATGAATGTATGTAGTAACCATCGGCTCCAGCAAATTTGTCCAACCACATCCACCACCAACCAGTGACACCAATCAATTATCGTTTGCATTTAGATGCAGTTAGTTAAAAAAATATGATGTCTTAGCGCATGACCATTGTCACATAAAATACATTGAGGTGTAGGCATTACACTGTAATGCCATGTACTATGTACCGTCTACCTCTATATCTCACACACAAGCCACAGTGCAGTCATTCCTCTCTCACATTCATTCCT
>JAHZMW010003701.1:0-134634 GCA_027743745.1 Alloscopus bannaensis | reverse complement strand
TAATTAGCTCAATATTAGTTTGCTTGAATTTACTCACTTTAATCTCACAATTTTAACTTACCGAAGGAATCAAAGTGACGAACGTTGTGCAGTGTCCACTTTACTTCATGGCGTTCGTTTGGAATTGATTTAAACGTTTTATATTTGTTGTTGTTTCCGTAGGATAATAACATTGTTGGTTACTATTAATTCACCAATTTTAGAAACTACTTTCACTGAACATTTATCTACCAACTCAACAACACAGTTTCATGTTTGAACAAAAGTTTAACTGATTTTGTAAGTTTTACTGCCAACAAACTCAACAAGAGAGAAGCAGGAATAAAATGAAATCCCATGTTGTCATATGGCATGTACTGGTGTAATGAAGTATTCGGAAGGCTTGCGTAATGAATGCGTACTTCCGAAATCATTTTAAGCGCTTAACCCTTTCGCAGCGCGTGCGTATATCGCGCGCTACCACGACATGGCAAGTAGCTTGCTGATGTAGCGATGCTCGCACAGCTACCGAATGCGTTACGACAGACCAATTTAGCGATAAAATACTGCGAACGGATTTAGAAGCTTCAGAATGGTTTCCGAAGGGTTTCCGACATATGATGTTCATAGGGATTACCTTCGGAATTGAGTGTGGAAGGCGTGTTTTGCAGGTGTGCATGTAATTGACGAAATGTAAAGTCATTTCCTGTAAAACTATCAGATTTTTAGAAGAGTCTGAGTTCCCTTTTGTCTTCGGTTTTATTTGATGCGTGTTTAGCATAAGGGAGAAAATAAAGGTGGCATTCAAAAACAACTCCTTTTTTGGAGTTGTCTAAAATCCTTCTCATGGATTGAGAAATTGAAGTGAAAACACAAAGGCACTTGCTTCACAAAACAATGGCGGCTCTTCACAATTTATCATTAATATAGCTACTGGCTGGAGCGCAATGCGTAATTCTAATCATCACGTTCAACGACGCTTTGCATAATCAAAAGTTGAAAGCCTCAACATCACAATTTCATTGTCGAGGTCAGTCACGCTTGAAAATCGTGATACAAACTGCAGCGACTGCAGACATTGCTTTGCATTAATGTTTTCCTCTTGATCGTGAAAAAACTAGACGCTCGCTTAAAATGAAACTATTTTAAACGCTACAGACAATTATTTAGGCTTTACAACAACCATGATACTGATACTCACTTACGTATCCAGTCTAATGTTTGTTTGTACTTGTTCGTCAAACAGGGGCTAAAATATGTTCGGATTTCATTTGTAGGAGGGGAGGATGCTGCAGAGGAAATTGGACGTCTTTGAGAGGAATACATGGCTTTTATACTTCAGCGAATACACCTCAGTATGACTAATAAAGCATGGGATTAAACATGACATGGCACTTGTCATGGATGAGTGACCACGAAATAATTTGCGACTTTCCACTATAAATCTTGTTATCGTCTCTGTAAACGATACATTTACGAGAGAGCAATTGAGGTAATCCATTTTCGTGAAATGTCAGTTACACCCACTTTCAGTAAACGAAGCCACCAATGAAATCATTTCAAGAGGACTGCTACTAAATAATATTTTTAAGCACCTAGGGAATCCTCATGTTAATCCAACCATTGATTGATTTGTTTGTCGAAACTATTCAAATTGCGGATGAAGACTTTTTGTCGAAAAGTTTCATACTCTACCGTTCAAAATACATTCGTTTGCATTAAAAATTCCGAGGATTTCGCTATCCTAGTATTCATTACTGGATCTAAAGGCTAATTTTGATGTGGCGTAGCAACATATTGGAATGGCTGTGGTGCAAATTGCACACAGTGAATCAATTACGGATTCTCACGGCTTAGAAAATACAGCGTATCACAAGGTCACAGGATTGAGAAATTGCATTACATATACCGACTCATAAAATTCAGAGGAATCACACGCTACCTACGCAAATCCCCGTCCAGTGCGGATAAACTCATGAATGTATATTACAAATTGTGAATCCTGCATCCATACTGATTAGTTCCGGCTCTGGTCGTCTCATGACCTGCACTGCTTACAGAATGATGGTACACACATGCGAGCTTGGGAAATATTTCCGTTTTTAACCTGTGAAGCCGACACCTTCGCAAGGAAATTATTCATTAGACATCTTGGTAGTGATTAATTCCAGCGAAGTTCAATTTACTCTGTTTTGTGGAGCAGTGTAGTTTTTAAAGTTGTGCTGAAATAGTTACACAATTGGTGTCCTACTAGCTGAAAAGTATTTGTTGAGTGCCATGTGAAGTGTCTGATATCGTTTCATCTTCGCACAAAACGCCTGACAAGTGCGGGATGTGAAATCATGTAAAGTGTATCGATAGTGTAGTGGTAAAGACACCTTTCACCAGTACACTATCGATATCGCACATAATTGTCAATTTGCATTTGTAGAATTGCATTATCAAACTATCATCTCATGTGTGTCCATGCATGCACACGCTCACTTGACACTAGAAGTTCCAAGTTGTAAAATCTGTTGTGATAATCGATTCTCCGAAATCATGAAATTGAGAGTAAAGTCGGATAAAGTCGAGGATTTTTTAAGTAGAAAAAGTTGATTATTTTGTCATAATATGGATGCTCGGATATTATCACCGGATAAGTGAGCATTCCGCATTTATCTTATGCAAACTTTTATTTTTTGACACTCCATATGAGAGTGATGAGGGCTGGGTTGTCGATCAGGCTTCCACGAATCCACGCCTCTATCCGATGCCCCTGAGTTTGCGTGATGTTTGTAATATACAAAAGTACAAGGTAAAATACATAAAGTACAAATTACTGGTCAATGATTTGCGCTGAAATGACGCAAACGTCGACTTTTGTGGTGTGAACCGTCAAGGTATGTATTTAATTCGCACATTCGTTGAGGTTAAGAATTGACATGTTTTTCGCGTAAGTGACGCAAAGAAGAATGTCGAGTTTGACTTTGTGTTTATGATTAACCCCGTCGGAATTCAGTTCAATTATCGGTCCTGCTTGAAATGGAAATTGATTGGAGATGAGGCATCGCATTGGATTCTTGCGTGGTAATCTACATCCAGTAATTTGTTATGCCCTGTCAGTGCCTCGTGAATGACATTATTTTGAGCTGCTCTAACCAGGCATTCACAAAAGTGACAAAATTAGTGGGACAACCACCAGCGTAAAAATATCTACGTGATTAAGTATGGAAAGTTACAAAAGACTCACCGATAACAATCGCTCATTGAAATAGCTCTCTCATTTTCTCGATGGATTTCCATATTTATTTAGGTTGCTTCTTCAGATTAATAGGCAGATTTGAGGATCATTTTTGTGTAATTTACTATAGAGCGTCCAAACATGCTCACATGTCTGTGTCAATGTGACCCAAAACGTATAAATGACAATTGAGCCGTGGTTTTTCCGTCCAGGGTGCGATTAGCACAGTACCACGAAAATCTCCTTATTCGGAAGAAGTTTTTTTGGTTTGGGGAATTCCACTGGGGTTGTGCTTACGACAACCAGGAAAATTTTTTAGGCGCAGAGCAGCTATAAGTAGGACATTTTAAAAGCTTTTGCTCTCCCTTTTCTACGCCTCTGGTCTTGCCTGCCACATGCGGAGGGGCGGTCAACCATTTGGCTTGTTAAATTAGTTACGACAAAAAGGATTTATGTCGCTAGAGTAACTCTGGTGGCCTTCCAGTTTGCTCCACTATGCAACCTTCAAGGATGCACATATGGTAAAACATCCACAAAGTGTGTCCTAGTAGTTTAGATATGAAAGGACGATGTACGTGACACCGGAATTTATTTACCAGTTACAGTAAATGACAAACGACATTCGCCAGAGTCCCTTTAGGTAGAATCAATGTTTTTCATTACGCCGCATGGAGAGCTTAACAAGAACATGTCCGACGCAGTTAAAGGTGTCACTAAAAATGGAGTGTGATCTAATATTAAATCTGGGTCGACAAAGTTCTGAGTCGTTGTATACCTCCGGCTGTTGTCAGTCTACCGGTTGTAAAGGTAATTGGATCATTTGCACAGTCCCATAACAAAACGCAGCTTGCGTTTGTAAAAAACTGATCCTGCCTTTCTCTTAATTGGGTAGCAAGACTTGAAACCTAATGAACGATCACGCTTGTCTCATAATTCTCTTACCATGTCATACCATGCGAGCACACAATGTATTGACGTTCCGCGTCTTACCTTGAAGCACAGGAACGTGCCATACATACGCCCGTTCTTGAACAACAAGCTTCATTTCGCTGATTATCATAGGAGCATGAATGGAAATTCCAATGTCTTGTTAAAACATTCAAATCACGTCAACCAACCCGTCGTTCGTTGAACTACTTTGTTTTCTCACCGCACAACCAAAACACGCCACTGTAGTGATGCAGACCAACGAATTGTGCGAATTTGTCACCACTGTACAAAATTATGTATACGCTTCTTGCCGTGACACATTTGGTAATGCTGAGAATCCGTAGTGATAACTGATCTGCTCACTCATGGTCAGTAAAAACCAAATATTTATTATATAAGTATACGTGGGAAATTTATTGAAATGAAAATCAAGTGTGATTCGCGGTAAAGGGTTATTACCGAGTAGTAGATAAGTGTGTTGCAATTAAGTAATTTGCATCCATATATTGTACACGCATCATCACCATTTCTGAGAATTTTGTCATTATCATTATGCCTGTAATCGTGGAGAAGCGACAGAGAAGTGGTGGCGAATTGAGTGTATAATGTGCATCCTCACAACTGCCTGCGGCTGCAGCCTAATTGAATGAAGTGCAACGAGATGGTTTTCAGTAGAATCGATCAGAAATGTTTGAAAAATACAATGTGTGTATGCACTGTCCATTAACGATCATACAACAGATCTAACTGACTCTCAACAACATCACAAGCTTTTCAACCGTGTAACGTATAAATGCGAGTTGCATGTGAGTTCGTCAACAAAGCAACAGAAGTATGCTTCGATTCGTACTAATCTCGATACACTGGCAATAAACTGGTACGTGACCATAGTTGATCAATACTTGTAGATAAAAAGTGAAAGAAAACTGTTGTTGTAGCAAAATAACCGGTTCGATCAGCTTTCAATGCGTATTCACAAGTTCAAAGTTACACCTCTCCAGCAACCTCTACTGGTTAACCTGATTGATTTAATTTTGAAGTGATTAGTTTCTTTGTCTACCTTATGTCACCTTTTTTGTGCTCCACATTATACCCCAAGCTTGAAATGCTGACAATGTAGACATGTTGCTCAAGTTAAATAGCTTTGCCAATCTATTGTAGATATTTCCAGTGTCTTCTGGATAGCTAAATTTTAAGGATCACGTCCTGGTCAAGCTTTCATCAATGAAAATAGTTGTATGGAGGAAGTTCAACAAACTATTTCGCAAAACCGCATACAATCGCTAATAAACATAATTTGTTTGCTTACTAATTTCCAGTTATGAACTAGGGAATGAACCTTTGCAATTCGTTGAAATAATTTTTACATCAACGCTCATTGCAAACATCAGAATTAGTGACTGCGTCACTGTCAAACATGAATTAATTGCTGCGCTAAATATCCGCATGCCTCAGTCAAATACGTAGGTATTCAAATAGTGTCAAATCTGCAAACATTTCGCACGTGTGCAATCTCGTATTCATATAAACGCAAAATCACAGAAACGTACAAGGTTGGGGATCGTTGTAGTCGTCAGAGACCGTAACTTGAGGCCATTACAGACAGTGCTTTCATTCCGATATCATTGACAAATTGAATCATTCACCTTTTCCAAAGATATTTTGAATGTGCTTGTTTCATGGCTTTTCGTTTGTGGAAGTGGTTGCTAACCTTTGTCGATTTTCAAGTCAGCGTGTGATAAAATATTCCCCACAAAGTTGGAGACTGACTGTGATCGCATGGTGAAGGACATAATATAACATGCAAATTGATCAAATATAGAGCCAATGATGTAGATCTCAGAATTGCATCCTAATCCGGTGGCATTTTTTCACTCTTATGCTTAGATAAAGAGATTGCAGTTGAAAATGTAGGATTAAGTGATATGCACTCTTGCACCTCCTGCCTTGATTCCTGACTCTGCTATTTAAACAGCCGACACTCGTCATCAGCTTTAAAATTTTTTGGATCTTCAACTGATAACCAGCACATGAAAAGACTGACACGAATGGCGTTCTTGATCCAAATGTTACGAGTGTGTACTCTGGGTAAGCTTTTGTTGTAGATTGTGCGTTACACAAAGTGACATGTGCCACTGAAATTCACATCAGCAATAATAAGAAGTTGGCAAGTAGAGAATATTTTTTTTGGAAATACAGATTAAACTCATCTTGCCCCACTCAATTAAGCGTGTAAAGAAGCTTGTAGAAGCGATGCGGAAAGCTGGAAGCATTATTTTGCAGAGTTGTCTTGCACTTCCTGTATGCCACGGCAAATTCTGAGCTTATTTTCCAGATTCCATACAAGAAGCCACATTAATGCGAGATCATACCCTCTGCAAGAACTAACCTTGTACATGAGAATTTGCTAGCTTATGAAATACTTTGATACATTTGAATGCTATCAGACTCAAAATTACATAGAATCGAGTGAGCAATCAAACAATCTATTCCAGTCACCGATCAAAAAATTCGTCAGATGCACACTGAAACTTTGACTTAGAGAGCCGTCATTGTCAAAACTTTCAATCATCCGTCATGTTTTGACAAATTAAATCTAAAGCTGTCATGTTTGGAAACGTACGAGACGCAACAACATTGTTGTCCACTTGACAAATTAACGTAGGTCTAGATCTAGCACAACTAGCTCTGGATTTATGTGATGAGCAACCACCATTTCATGGAGTCCAATAATAGAGCATTGGCAATTGATGAGTCATTTGATTACATAGCTTTGAAATTTACAAACATTTCGAGTGGAATATCAACTTTTAGTAATCTTAGAATTAGATAAGAGTTGCCGACCCTTCCTCTTCAAACTCTATTGACCCAGAGAAGTTAGAAACGAAGCTTGTCACTTCTTTTCAAAAGGGTTCACAAGTACACATCATTCTATTTAAAAATCTACGCAATCTCTACTTCAAGCAGCAACTCTTCATTTGTGCGTATGTATGGTTTGTAGGTATTTAGTAAATACTAATCCCACCCAATAATGTAAATTTACCTAACTACCAGCATTAGGGAGCCTGTACTGTGCGTTCCTCTCATCCTCGTCATTATATATTATGCATGCTCCATTCAACAAAAGTAAGAGTCAGCCAACAAATAGGATAAGTGTCAGTTGTACTTACTAAGCGTACAATCTTCTGATAAAAACTCATACATTATGCAGAGTTGGATGTTCTGCATTGTTATTCCTTCCGTAGCTGCGGCTGAGCACAGAGCAACAAAGCAGTAGAAGCGAAGTAAATGGTAGATTCCGAGTAAATTACTAACTCCACACCGTTTGTATCTGCGCATGCAAACTTGTGAATACATGCAAAGTGAATTCGATTTAAATTTCTCGCTAAGCCATCTTCCCAACTTTTGGTACATCAATCAATCCTCTTTGAGCCATATTAGCTACAAGATTATAGCTAGCTCTTCTAGAGATCACAATCGTATTCTCCATTGTATGCAAATGGACAAAGATTGCTAACATTTGTGCCGTACCGACACTCTGGAATCTCCAGGGTTTTTTTTTCGAACGTACAACAGTTCTCCAAAAGAATGACGATTTAGTGTTGACAATTGTTAGGCATAGTGCCAGTGAAAAGTTGTGGTTTGACGTATTACAAGATTTTATTTAAGTGAGAATTTGTCAAGATGTCTGGGCACAAGATTGAGATCGACAATACCAACTCGGGCTCCAGCAGCCCGACTCCGCCAAAGAAGAAGTCGGCCCTGAGAGAGAATCTCTTGGCGATTTTAACCGTGGTCGGAGTCTTGGCTGGGGTGGCACTCGGCTTTGGGCTGAGGGCGAAGGAGGGAGGCTACACGAAACGTGAAGTGATGTATGTGAAGTATATTGGAGACTTGTTTCTGCGAATGCTCAAGGCACTCATTCTTCCACTGATTATCTCGTCACTGGTAGCCGCAGTCGGGAGTCTGGACATTAGTTTGTCGGGTAAGATTGGAGGGAGGGCGATTGCGTACTACATGATCACCACGGTGATTGCAGTAGCCCTTGGCATTGTCCTTGTCACCGCAATTCAACCTGGAAAAGATGGAAAAGCTGACATTAACGTTGGGGAGGAGGGAAAGGAAACCCCTACACTGGCGGCGGACACTCTTATGGATTTAGTCCGGTAGGATCATGCCAATTAACAAATTCCAGTCATAAGAAATTAGCATTTCCTTATGCTTTACACACGAGTTTTTTTTTCTTTAGCAAATGTGCTTGTGTAATGTTGCAATTTATCTATTTGTCTGTCTTGTTTTATCGTACACAAGCCTTTAGCACAATGAAATTCACTTTCCTTTTCCCTTGAGCAGTTTCTTTTCGTCGTACATTTCCTTAATCTCACTAATGCATTCGAAAGTGTGTGCGCAGTTTTGTAGATTGCATAGATTGTGCGGCTATTGTACCGAACGCGCAGGTACAATCGTAGCTGTACATAGTTTCGCTTGGATTGGATACGACGAACGCTTTGATTTTCATTTGATCACTAATTGAGAATTGCAGAGTGGCTAACGTTGACATTTGTGATTTTCAGAAATATGGTGCCACCCAATTTGGTCGAGGCAACTATTAAGACTGTAAGTAGACCATTGAAACGAATTGATATGCGCATCGTTTCAAACAGTAGTTTACTAGACTTGACTGGAAAAATTTGCAAATTTGATGTTCATTCAATCATCATGTTGATCATGCCAAATGGCAATGGAGGAATGCATCGCATAAACTTAGGTACATATCCGAATTAGTGAACTACGCAGCTGAAAGTCATCATATATTGTTTGTCCGCAGAGTGCGTCACTCGCATGTAAACAAAATGGATGTTACGTATTGTGATGATGCTGTGAAAGACCCAGTTTCAAACACTTCGAGGCTGATCGCAGTAGATACTCAATGAGGTCAAAACCGGATATGAAAGTGGTCATTGTGAAACACGACACGTGTTTCCGCAGGGTTGTGTTCAATGCCCCGTGCTGACAGAGCTCTCCGTTTGTGTAGGATGGGTCATGATAATCGGAAAGCTCCTGATTAGCAATCGCTTGGGTTGTAGTGAAATTGACAAAGGATTTGTACAAAATTTGTGCAGCTTCGTTTTTGTTACAATGTAGGTTTCTGGTTGACTCACGTGCACCTTATGCTCATATAATGACATAGCTTCCTATATTGGTATAGTATCAAGTATCAGATATTATCCCATATGAAAATTGAAAATTCAAAGGACTGTGTGTAGTTTTAGAGTGGAATTTTCCCTTTCACAACGGAGCTCAAATTCCTCCATTCAATATGCTGTGTTTTGATGCACGTAGCTAATTATTCAATGAATTACTTTACCAGGTATCTCAAAAAGGGCGAGGCTCTGCTTACTAGTTGCCAATCTTTGAGCACAGATTAAACACACAGATATATACTTGATAGGAATGCAGATTAAGGCTTGGATCTGATCATGGTTGAAGCAAGTGGTTGCTAAGCGTTGTCAAAAAAAATGAATTGTCAGTGAAAAATTTGCTTCGGAGTAAATAATTTGGCGGAACGCTTACACTGTCCAATTCATATTCGTTGAAACAGATTTGTACGACAACTGGAAAAGTGTCACGTACCATAGAGCCTTCCGATAAGTGGTTTCCTTTTTCCAGGCTTTGCACCCAAAATCAATCTTACCAACAACAACCCTTGTTACATGAACCGCGGTCACTCATGCTAGAATCTTTATTCCAAATATGTAGAACCTTTAGGCATTCATTTTTAGTATACTCGCCCACTTCCGAAAGAACACTAATGATATACATATTTGTATTTATGTCAGCAGCAGAATTTTCCTATTGACTACGCTGATTGAAATAATTTACAAATTAATTGGAGTATGTGAATAACATTTTGTATGAATTATACGTATTTGCAGTACCAAACCGTGGTTGTCATGCCGGAATATCCTAAAAATGAAAGTGAGTTGTGATTTCTACTCTAAAGCACTGTAGTTACTCCTAACCATGGACAAGAGGATTTTGATGAACTTTATAATACATTTAATTTCCTTTCGCAGCCACACCAATTGAGCAGTGGGACGTTAATGGTCGCTTTGTAGACGGGACCAACATCTTGGGTCTGGTAGTGTTCTCCGCTGTACTAGGAGTGACTCTCGGGAAGCTGAAAGAAAATGGAAAGCCACTGCTCAATGTATTCGTCAGTCTTTCTGAAGCGATGATGGTCATCACAGGCTGGGTTATTTGGTGAGCCGTGTTTCAAAGTTGATTCTTCATTGCCATCAAATGTGGATCCTGCTGTTTTGCATCTCGTAACGAATTATCACTTTTTTCATGTTATTTCGCAGGCTGTCCCCAGTTGGTGTATGTTTCTTGATCGCCTCCCAGCTAATCGACGAAGAAGATTTGGGAAAAGTATTCGCAGCATTGGGAAAGTACTTTATGACAGTACTCGTTGGATTGTTTATCCATGGAATCATTATTTTGCCACTTATTTATTCCCTCATCACAAGAAAGCTGCCTTTCCGTTTCCTTGCAAATATGTCACAAGCTCTATTCACGGCGTTTGGAACGTCGTCAAGGTGTGTTCACGAATAGCAATGATGAGAAATATCACGTATCAACCATTCCGCTTGGTTATATTACCTTGTTCGAATCCTTTCGTTAGTTCGGCCACCCTCCCGGTGACGATTCAATGTTTGGAAGATAAAAACGGAGTGGACCCACGAATTTCTCGATTTGTCCTTCCCATTGGTGCTACAATCAACATGGATGGTACTGCCCTTTACGAAGCTGTCGCAGCAATTTGGATAGCACAAATGGTCGGAAGATCACTGAGCGCTGGGGATATTCTAAGTATTAGGTAAAGAAGCTTTGACAAGGCATTGATTGCTCTCGTCATTGACGAACGTCATCTAACTTTTATGAATTATATTCCTTCATCTTTTAGCAAATTATTGTCTTTTTTGTTATGACAGTATAACTGCCACAGCAGCTGCCATCGGAGCTGCAGGTATTCCACAAGCAGGTCTTGTCACAATGGTCATGGTTCTGAATACTGTTGGACTGGACCCTTCAATGGTGTCGTATGTGGTTCCAGTCGACTGGCTACTGTGAGTCAATACTACGAACGCTCACGAGTACTGCTCGATACTTGTATTTTTCGGAGAGTATCAGGGTATATAAATTTTGTCTACAAAACATTTCAGGGACCGATTCCGAACTATTGTTAACGTATTTGGAGACTCCGTTGGGGCTGGAATCGTTGATCACATGAGTAAAAATGATCTCAGTGACCTAGGCGATTTGGAGGATGAGAACTCAGAGGGGCGAAACGAAGTCAATGGAAGTGGTACAGATATAACAACGCTTGACCATCATGACTCAGAGGCAACGATGCAAAAGTCAGGAAACGGGTTTTAATTGACACTAGTTTAACGATATTTTTGTTGACCTGATGATTTTGTGTCACCCACATTAAAATCACTATCTCAATATAACGCAAAGCAATTTACACGTCGTGTTAGCAGTCAGGGGATTACTATGTGTAGCAACTGAGAGTTAGAGAATGATATAGAGTGTGTCCATGACCAAGTTGTAGCATTATATTAGCCTTAAAAACGTACAAAGGTACAGATTTTATTTTCTAGGTTTACGTTTGTGCGCTTAAGACTTTTAGCAAGGACTAATAAAGTAAAGCGGATCTAGTTAAATTATTATATATTATCCTCGGTATAAAAATACACTTATTTTATCATTTGCTTGAATTTACCCAATCAATTCAATCCCAACGCACGCAATCGGTGAAATATTTTGGTGGAGTTCAGTGCCGCCTGGTATCTGTGCTTGCATTGGTCTTTCAAAGTTGCACATCGACGTCTGTCATAAAGTTCAACTCGTATTAGTAAACAGACATACATTTTCGTATTGATAAATCCGGTGTGGGTAACGTGCTGTTTTACCGTTTAATTTGCCATGTGGAATGCTTCAAACCCTTCTCGTCGAAGTCCGCTGGAATCCTTTTGCAAAAATGTCCCCATAATTCATCCACATCTAACATGTTCAGCATGAAGCGACTTGTCCTCATAAATCTAACGAAGGATGGTATATCCAATAGCTTAGCAATTCGAATTATCAACTCCTCGGGAAGACTGTGGAACGCTCTGGTTTCAATGCAAACTCCATCGTACAAATCCAGAAGTGGATAAACCAACGATTCTTTTAGTTTTGGCGAAAACTCCAAGACAAAATCGACTCCCTTTTCGAGGTGATTGCTTAAAGAATAACCCTCTCGTAGAGGCTTGAAGGTTGTGTGAGCACCGTCGATTAGCCACCGCCGGCAATATTTGTGCCCCTCACCTGTTGCAACAAAAATACAACAGATTTGTTAATGGACGATACAATTTAATAAATCTATATGGCGTTTTTAAAAATAATAAAACTGATATATTCACCAGTGATCAGAAATTCCGTTTCCGACATCACAATTACTGAGCACCTGATCAGATTTCGACTTAAGCCCCTCCATTTGTCATTTTGAGCAGGTGATTCCTTGGAAACAGTAAAATCGTTATTGAAAATCATTGTTCACAGTCGTACCGGCTAGAAATTTAGAGCAAACTAGAGAGATTTAACCATACTTGTTCATTCCCGTTAGTGTCTGAATTTACCACAAAAGTGAACTTCATGTCCCTAAATCCCCACATATTCTTTACCCTTGAACGATGGCGCAGCTTTTGGAAAATGCTAAAAATACAAATTTTAATAGTTACACATACAGGCTAGTATATTTTGTCACATTGTCAATTTGTATCCTCATATTTATTGGATAAAAAATTTAAAACCACAGTTCCAATCCACTTACTTAACCATTCTCTCATAAGTACTCATTTCCTCCAATTCCTTTGTGGTGTACACAGGATCTTCTCCGAACACAGGAATCAATCCGCTCTCCACATAACAAGCAACGGCCAGTACGGCTAAAACATCTCCCGGATTTGCTCTGCCATCCTCAGCAAATTCGTTCCATAAATCTTGCAACACTGGTGGAAATCCAATCTCTTCCGACATCCACTTCAAGGGATACCAAAGACCTGGTGGACCTACGAAATGACCTAAAACTGTTTGGAGGTACAAAGCATATTTTTCATACTGCATATGAAACGCTACAATGACTAACATTTAGCATTTGACTACCGTATAGTATCCTAGAAGTCATGTTAATGCCGGATTAAGTTGAGTAGGAATAATACTCCTTTAGGGCGAGCTACTTACTTGTTGCCGTATCTTCTTGAGTCTTGGTCACTGAATCAACAAAGCGGATTTCTTCGTTCTCTTGAGTTTCAGTCTTCACAGCCTCCTGATCCATGCTCATTCTGAAACTTGAACTGCACCTAAAATATATATTTCTTAAATGAATCCCATTAAATAAGTATACTTATTATTTTACCTTGTCATCTTTTTAAAATTAAAGAGATCGATGCCTCAAGGTGATCATTCTAATTAAACAGTAGCAACCTCGCAGAAGCATGACTGATCACAACTATTAGTCAAATCAACCTGACAACCAGTGATCTGATTATTGTCAAACTGAAGAACACACTACTGACTCTCATCTCAGCCCCTTCTTCTTGTCAGCTCGACTGTGGACTACATAAACGAAACCTCTCCACCTTAAAATCCTGTCACCTTTGAAAAGCAATGTCAACTGTTGACTGTTATTTGCCGTTAGGTCAAGGTGACCTCAGTTGTCCGCCTCAATATTCTGTAGTGTGCTGTCATTTAACACTTGATGATTACAATTTCAACTAACAACCAACCATAAACTACTCACCTTTTTACTTACCCGCAACCGAACCGAATACGTGATCCTCTAAATTATGACGAAAGAAACGACAATGAGTCCAACTTCCGTCCTGTCACTGTCAAAGGTCAATCAAACGAAAGACGCCCACACAAAATGTATTTGACATTTGATGACTGACTAGTAAAACTTCACAAATCAGACTCGAGAAGAGCAAAGGAATAAAATGATTCATGAAACTGGCTCATCTGCTTCCCACTTTCAATTTGTTCTTCTATGACACAACAGGAGAATGTGTACAGAGCTTTCACATTGCCATGGATGTAAACACACTTCTGTCCTACAAAATACGACACATGTCAAAGTCTCTCGATGCCCCAATAACATTACGGTCACCGCACCAAATTTAAATTGGCAATTTGACTCCCCCTGTGCACTGCAGTAGATGTTCTCTCTTGTGTGTGCAACCATGTGCTCTCACAGAATGTGCTGAATTCCATTCTAAAATTTATCGTGAGGTGTAACTAGATTTTCTCTGAATGATTTTTTGTGTGTAAAAAAGTCGATAAAGTCAAGATAATCGTCTAATTTTCAAATTAGTTTAACTGCGAGTGTACAATTGTCAGTGTTTGATTTAAAGGCTATAGTTTTTGCTTGGAGTTTGACGCTGAGAATGGTAAGTCACAAGTCGACAAAAGAGTAGTTGACAGTTGTCAATGGTTGAGATTTAAAGGTAGTCAAAAGGTCACCATGGTCACAGCATGTTTTATGCTTGACTCTTTGTCAATGTTGTGAGAATTTCCAGCATCAATTGTTGTGCCTCCTCCGATGTAATGTAATATTAACTGGTGTTTTTTGGTGCTCGTAGATTCGACGACAGGCCCGTCTCCGAAGGGAGTTCTTGTACAGGAAAGGAGTGGAGGAGAGGAAGAAAGCTATCCAGGAGAAGAAGGAGCGACTCAGTAGAGCATTGGAAGGTAACGCTAATTACAAAAGGGTTTCTAGCTCGACAAAATATGGTTGTATGATGCTAACTCACTTTGCAATATTGCAGATGGACGCAAGATTGATACGGACTTACGGAAAACTGCTTTGAGTCTTCAGAAATCATTGAAATGGGATGATCAAGCACCAGCATTGGCGGAGGCCTTTGCGCCGGAGGTAATTAGTCATTTTTGAGTGTTATTGATTGGACAGCGGCAGTTACTAATTATTCTTTCCATGGACATATCGCTGTACTTTTGTACAGACTGGAGGTTCAGCAGTTTCCAGTCAAGACGATGAATACAGATGGGCAGGAGTTGAAGATCCTAAAGTTGTCATCACAACATCTCGAGATCCCTCTTCAAGATTGAAAATGTTTGCTAAGGTGAGCCGAGTTTTCATAGTAGCATTTGAGGATGTAGTATTTGACTTTTGTGAGTTGAATTGCTGTGTATTTCGTAGTATTTAATTTGTTGTGTTGTGCGTGGTAGGAAATCCGACTCGTTGTACCTAACTGTCAGCGCATCAATCGAGGTGGATACGAGCTGGGGCAGTTAATTGAAGCGTGCCGTGCAAATGGCGTTACTGATCTGATTGTAGTCCAAGAGCATCGTGGCGAGCCGGATGGATTGATTATATCACACCTCCCTTACGGCCCGACGGCTTACTTCACTATTTCTGGAACAGTAATGCGGCATGAGGTTTTGGGAATTGGAACTTGTCCACAGCAATACCCTCATTTGGTTTTTCACAACTTCAAGACTCCACTTGGGCTTCGAGTAAGATAGGAATAGGAATTACTTGACGAATTAAATTTTTGACTGAGTTCTACGACATCAACTTCAAGAAGAGGCTGCTAAATATATATGCCATTAAAGGAGAAGATTTTAAGCTGACTTTTTATTAATTTCAGGTTCAAAGTATTTTAAAGTACTTGTTTCCCGTGCCAAAAGTTGATAGCAAGCGAATTATAACATTTGCCAATCACGATGATTACATCTCAGTTCGCCATCATACCTATAAAAAGGGAGAACAGGGTAAAGACTATGATCTGACTGAACAGGGTCCAAGATTTCAGCTAAAACGTAATGCTTTTAATTTTGACTTACAATTAATGAAAAGTGTTTGGTTATCTGTTTTTGGATTAATTTATACTCATTGATATATGCTTTCAGTGTATGAGATAAAGTTGGGAACTCTGGAAAATGCTGCCGCTGCTGATGTGGAATGGGCTTGGAGACCATATATGAACACAGCACGAAAGCGCAGATTTCTGTCAGACGATGACGGTTGGCAAGAGTCATGAATATTATCCGATAAGAATGAGAGCGCTTGTAAAATTTGTTTTACTCGCTGTCCATTGAGTAAATACGTAAGATAATAATTTTAGTGTTTTATAACGGATGTTCATGTATATTTTATTGTGCACTGTGAATAAAATACACGTAAGGCTATTTCAGTAAGACGATCAGAAAACTTGTAGTTTCTTATTACGGAGATCAATCTACTATGAATCTACTATCCCGTAGAAACTAAATACTCTTGAAAATCTTGAATGGAGGTGAAAATTTTTTTTAAAAAACTTTTGGCAGTACTTGAGTGTATTGCTGTCTACAATTCGTTGAGTTGGGTATACAATTCACTGGCATTTCTGACGTTTGAACAGTTATATCATCAAAATCCTATGTATTTATTCATTGAGATTATCGAACACATTAATGATGGAATCTGCGACTAAGTTACAAATATTGATTGTTGTGGTTAAAATACTCGCTAACAGCATTTGATTGTTGAGAATAGTGTACTATAAAGTTAGACACTCGGTAAAGGGTAGACATATTATTATAATTATTGGCATCGACATGATTTATTACGGCAAATTTATCTGGCACTGTATATCATGAAAAACAAAGAAATTTATAAACCAGACAGGTAATCGCGAAGCATAATTGTTGGCTGTAGCAATGATTCGAAGAAAGGCTGATATGTGTAGCTATCATAATTGTACCGAAATATGTAAAAAAAGCGGGTTTTATACTGATCACAAATTGATTTTAAAACTTATGAACATGAGATTATGTAGAACGATCAGCCCTAACTATCATGAGTATTAGAGCCGACATCCGCATCCGAAGAAATGGGCAAAATTTTACGCTCCTGCTGATGCACCTGAGTTGCGGCTTTTAATTTTAACTCCAGTATCATTCGTTTCATAGCCGCCTCTTGCTGCATTTCCAAAATAGCTGTGGTGAGAGTACGCTTGAACACTTTACACTCCGAGTCGACGAGCTTTACTTTCTGCAGAAGAACTTCATTCGTAATCTCCATGGTCCTGGTGTACTTGTCCTTTCTTTTCTGCATTTCTTTCATCCTATTGAACTCATTCTGAATTTTACCAGCTAGTTTTTCCTCCTTCACAAGACTCTGCTTTCGATGCTCTTCATCGGATCGTATGCGCTGTTCAAGATTTCCAAGCTCCTTTTTCGACGTGTGTAGTTCGCCTATTATCTGAGTCTCCAATCCTTTCATTTCCTTAATTTCATCCTGGAGGGCAACCACTGTGGCTAAGTTGTTGGTCGTGACCAAATGAAAGTAATTCTTGATTTTCTTCATCTCTGCCCCATGAAGATCCTTTACTTGCTCTATATGCTCCTTGTGCTTATTTTTGAGCAACTCTCTCTCATTTTCATAAGCTACTTCGTCCCGCTTCTCCCGTTCCAGTGTCATCCGTAGAAAGTCTCGCTCCAACCTCGCAATTTCCATGCAGACATCATTTTTCACTTCTGAGATTTTCTTCACGTTCTCAAGTTTTAACTGATGGAGAAGCTCGTGTAACGCCATTTGAGTTTGCTGCAGCTCTTTAGACTTCTGATTGACGGTTTCCTTCAAACTCGTCTGGAGGGCGAGCATGTCGTCTTGACCTTTCTGCATCCTGCGGAGGTTCTGTAAACGAGCTTCGTCAACCTTCTTTGATTTCTCAGTTAGCAAGTGGCGTAACTTTTGTTTCTGCATTAGAACTTCCAACTGCTTCTCTTGGTCATGCTAAAAAGTGGTTAATAAATGACGTGAAATTTACTTCGCTCCCCTCGACATTTCAAACAATTAACAAGCAGTCAGTAAACGTTATGCACAATTGACAATCTTAAGATGACTAACGTGCATATATTTACCTCGGCCATTTGTTCCACAGCTAACTGAGCTTTCATCTTTTGCGCATGTAACTGTTCCATGGTAATATTCCACAAGGCAAACAACTTTTCTCGTTCCAGCATGAAGAAATTGCGTTCTTCCCTTTCACGATCCAGTTCCATCTAAAATAAAAAATACAAAGCAAGGTTGCCTCATCAATACTCCCCTTTTAAAATATCAGTAAAACGATGTTCCCCAATTAAAGATGGAATTTGCCGGTTCCATGCTTTCAACATCATTTCTAAACTAATTCCACGTAACTAAAGCATCATAAAGAAATACCTGAATCCGTCGACAATGACCAACCAGTTGCTCCCTGGTCATCTCACTCGTTGCGATCCCATCGACAATTTTGGCCCCTTTCTTGCCACCCTTCTTTTTCGGCATTTTGACTCGATTCCTGAGTTATCTGGACTTTTACTGATTGATCAATCTCCAGCCGCTCTAGGAAAAGCTGCAAAAATAAGCAGAAGGTAGAAATATTCTCAGACAATTGATTGTATACAAGTTAATTTTGTACAAATGTAACTAATCTGCGTCCTCCCCACAGAAGACAATTACAGGGAGAAAAAATGTCGCACTCAAAAGTTGTAAGAATATTCCCTAATTTAAACAATTTAAACGAGCTGCATTGTAATTTACTGGAAATTCGAAGGAACGCGTAATGACAAAAAATTGTTTCCTGACTGTCGACTTTCTTCAGTATTACTAAAATTGTTTGTTGTCAATGAAAGCCGTCTTGACTATCAGCAGATGTTTCTAACCAAAATAAATGCCACTGCTTGGTGCTCCACAAATGACAAAAAACCTGTTAGATCGATATGGCAACATGCAAAAACAGCATCACAAACAACGCAGTATTTCTAGACAAAGAAGCTCATAAGTAAGCACGTGCATATGTATAGAATACGTTGCCTTGGCGACGCAACGCAACCCTCGCTCGGTATGCAATTGCTGGATTTATAACTGACGAACTAACTACTAAAGACGGTAGCCTAAACTTCCATATAAACTTGTCTTTAAAAGGGAAAAATTACATTAACTGTTTCGACAAAATGGATTGTTCATTAGCTGGGTCAAATTGTTCATCATTAAATCTGTGTCGAATGAAACTAAGAAAGCATCCCACTGCACCGACGATATTCAATGGAAACTTTTTTTTGAGGTCGATGTCAAAATGTTAAATGAGATCGGTACATAATTCTCTAACAAGGTCAAAGAAACCTTTAAAGGAAGCATATCAAGCTTACTCATCAATATATATTTTAAGTACGTTCTCTGTCAATTTGTCAATCTACTTTGTAAGATCTGCCTAATCTGCATACTATCTGACGACCCCACGGCCGAAACGAAGGGTTTAGAAATAATGAAAATCATCTTTATCAATGACTTGATTGTGAGATCAACTCGGGAATACATCTTGCAAGACTGACAGCTTTTGTTGACTTACAGATTAGATGGACCTAATGGAAGTACAAAACCATCTTAAAATGCTGATCTAGCACATCATCCTGACTCATGATCGCAGTCACTGTTCAACATTTTTGGAATTCCTCGTTTAAATATTGGTTTTCTGGTGACTGGGAGGATCTTTTTCTTAAAAGTCAGATCAACATTCTATTTTAGATTCAGCTCTACTGATACTGACATCCCGATTCCTGTCGTCACAACCGTTCCTTAACATCGTTCACATTATAGGCAGACTTTCAGGCACTCTGAATTGCTGTTTAATACGACACAAAACTGCATGTAACTGCATGCAATGCAACGATGCAACTTGTGCCATAAAATCTCATCATATATCATCAACACTCATGGCTGATAATATGGTGTGCTATGGTGCTTACCTAAAAAAATCAGAGATCAAGATCATCACTTCAACATTTTGTGTGTTATCGCTGAGGTCTGTGTGGTTCGTGGTGGCGCCTGTATTTATGTATAGCTATGCGCTAGACAGAAGACGATGAGCGAAACGTTTCGCAACGTTTTCCACACATTCCTCTACTCTCTTGTGACATGTGAGCAGAGGAAATTGTGGTGGACAATATTTTTTCAGAGATTCCGCAATATCACAATGGAAAATTGACGAAAGGAGCATCAACTCGTCACAATCAACGATTCCACAGGATTTTGATCCTAAAGTCGTAGTTTTTACGGGACAGTTTTGTGTGTAGTCGTCATTCCGTGTGCTTGTCTTGGACAAACAATTTGTTGTGATTGTGCACATTCTATACTGATAGATTTCGTCTGTGAGTATTTACATTTCCACATTTTATTCCCACATCTTCAAACGATCACATCCTGGATGGGCGATCATTGATCATCCATTTTTCGTGTTTGGTTTGTGAAGAAGGAGTAGACAGAGTTGGAGGACAGCTTGGGCTCAGACTCGAGTTGAGTTTGTCGTCGTTGCCACTCAGGTTTTGGGGGTTTTGCTGCAACTTCGTGTTTTTATATTTTTTTGTAAAGCTGTGAAGACAAAGTCGGCTTTCGGCTTGAGGAGAGTGAAAGTATTTAAATCCAAAGAGCTATTGAAGAAGATTGCAAATGGGTCAGCTTCTTGGTTCATTGGAATAAAATAGGATTTGTGATTAACAGGTGACAGAGTAGTTGAGGTCAGGGAATTGTGAAGGGTTCAACGTTTTGTGACTGACAACTCAGGAGTTGTTTGTTGTTAGTGGGTGAGTGGGTGACAGCAGAAAATTTGAGGATTTTTATCTCAAATTTTGTGATATCTGAGGGAAAGGTTGTGGAAATATTTGTAACGGATTTATTAAGGGTACATTTGGAACACAGGTGGTTCCACCAGAGTCTGGTGACCAGACTGGGACTGAGTTTTTATTTTTGGACATGAAATTTGGCGTTAGTGTCCACTGTCGTTGTTTTTGGTTGCAGGTGTGCTCTCAGGTCACAGATGTCGATTGAAGGATAGCTTATCATCTACACAGTGAAAAAATGACAATGCCGAACGGTGTGATGGAGGATCGGCCTTATCAGGTTTGTACATTATATTTCATGGATTGATTTAGTACTTTCGGCAGTTGACGGTCAACAGATGAAGGTCCAGTTTTTTCAGTGATTTCTGTATGATTGTTAACGAAAGGGTGACGGGAGTATTCATTTTATCTTGACTGGACTGTATTTTTTTGTGCAGGCTGAATTGCTCCTTAAAGCGGAGGCAGGAAATATTATTATTTGTCTACCGACGGGATCGGGGAAGACATTCATTGCATTCAAGCTGATCGAAAAGACGCTCGGAAAGACCTATGGGTGAGACTTGTCAGTAATTTTTGGCTTTGATTTTGAATTTATTGTTGACAACGGAGGTTCTTGTTGATTGTAGAACAAATCAGAAGGTGGTGTTTCTAGCAAATACTGTGCCGCTTGTGCATCAACAATGTGGTTACTTCAAAAAGTTGCTGCCGACTAGTTGTCGTGTAACGGCTTTAACCGGAGAAATGAACGTCGACTTTTGGAAAGACGCTGATTGGAAGAATCTTTTAAACTCTTGTGATGTAAGTTTCACAGATGATAACAATTATGGGCTATTAAATCCGAAAGCTATTTTGTTGGTACAATGAATGGAAACTGCAGGTTCTGGTCTGTTCCACCGTCATCCTCTACAACGCTTTGTGTCGCAGTTTTGTGAAGTGGAGTCAGATAAGCTTGCTGATTCTTGATGAATGTCACCATGCAAAAGGGGACGATCCAATGGGCAAAGTAAGTGACTTTAGTGAACTTTTATAACTTACATTTCAAATTGTTGAAGCCGTAATATCATATGTATGTATTTTGCATTGCTTTTTGTAGGTGATGGATCTGTATAAAGAAGCCGCCTTGTGTGCCTCACAACCTGTGCCTAAAGTACTAGGACTCACTGCCACCGTCGTGATGGGATCAACCAAAATGTCCCAAATGGAGACGGAAATTGCAAGACTTGAAAAGCGCCTTTGCTGCAGAGCTGTAACTCATTCTAACATGGAAGAAGTTTTAAAGTAATAACTGAGCATCGGAATGTTGTCAATATTGTGCGAGGACTGCCGGTATTAAAATTTGTGTTTATGTGATGTATTTAGGCATGCGACAAACGCGGACATCAAACTAGTTGCCTTTACGAAAAATTCCATCAACGATCCAATTTGTGAAGACCTTGTTCGTACTAAATCAATTTTGCACCTAACACCGAAGAACACATTTAATCGAAATGTTAAACCTCGGCAAGTTGGACACCACAGCTTCACGAGTCAGCAGCAACTTTATAACCGCAAAAATGACATTTTGAGTGAACTTGAAAAGCTCATTCAGGACGTACTGGTGGTGTACGAGGAACTGGGTAAAACAGCAGAACTCATCATCATTTTATTTTTTAGTACATAAAGGTTTAACTGGCTGTCAGGTTGAAAATCTTTTGCTGTTTTTTTTTTGTTTGCAGGGCCGTACTGCGCAATTAAAGCAGCTCACATCAAGGACATGTGCTTGCATAAGATGCACCAAGACTTTGATGTGCGATACGATACAGATGCGTTTAACATGTACGAGGTCGATGAACGCGTGTACATCCAATCCGTCCGTACGAGTTTACAAATGTTCATTATGATTTTGAAAGCTGAAATGGAAGAAAGGTTTAAACAACAAACTCAAGAGACCTCAGTTTCAAGATTCAAGGTTTCGTCGTTTATTTCTTCAAAATTAGCCTGCCTTCTTGACCTCCTTCGGGAAAAGAGGTTAGTGTTGTGGTTCAAAAGCAGACTGTTGATAAGTGTGTTAATCAAAATCAAACTACTGTACACTGTAGGAAAATTTAATTGTGATTATCTGACTGATACAGCCCTGCTAATTTAGCAAAAGGAGAAGAGGCCTTGTCTGGACTCGTATTTTGTCAGCGCCGCCTGACAGTGCAAGTGTTGAATTCGTACATGAAGGTAATTTAAGTAGAAGCCTATTTAAGACGGACAATACGGCGTAAAAATTCAAATTTTATATTTGCCATGATAAAGAGTTGCTAGCACAACTCTTGTTACAGGACTCTTAGGTAACATGCCTCTGTTTCGTTTACAGGATAGAATTGAGTTTTGCGAAGAGTTTGCCTTTATTAAACAAGGATTTGTATTGGGGTCAAACAATTGCAAAGGACAAGATGTGATTGAGGGACGGAAGGCTTTGATGCAGCAAAAAGAGACAATACAAAAGTAGGTGCAAAAAATTGCTCGTTGCATTCTAGTTGTATTTACATTGCAGATTGTATTGTTTAGTTTGCTACTAATGCATACTTATATGGTTTTAAACTTTGTTTTGGTAGAATGAGGGCGAAGGATATCAATTTAATTTTTGCAACGCAAGTTTTGGAGGAAGGCCTTGACTTACCGTCGTGTAATTTAGTTATACGATTTGATGGTGTTGACACCTTCCCATCGTTTGTGCAAAGTATGGGAAGGGCAAGAATGAAAAATGCCATGTTCTACATCTTGGTGCCAACCGATACTCTGGAAAGGGATGTACCAAAATTTAATGGATATCAACAGTTTGCCAATAGGCTCTCCAAAGTTCTGAGCGAAAATGTGGATCACGTAGGAAAAGAATTTGAAATTCAGCCATTGAAGGAGCCCACCATTCCATCCTTTTGCCCTGAGGGTCTCTCGGACAGTCCACGAATAACCGAAGATCGGGCGATCCCGCTGATTCATAGGTAAATGTGTTTAAAACAAGAAAAACTTGAGTATTTGTCCGTTGTTTATTGCATATTAATTGTACATTTAGGTACTGTGCCAGCTTAAGTGGCGACCATACTGGAACGCCCAGCCCGGTTTCCTGGTCAGATATGAAAGGGGGGAAATACGTGGCTTATTTGATGCTACCGCAGAGCTCCGACATAAAAGAAATCCTTGAGGTTCATTCAATTCTCTCCTAATATGTAGCACATTGCCATTATAATTGTTTTTTTCCCTGTCAAATTATATTGTCTTCGTTAACACTACTATATTTTAATCTGGTTTTCAGGGCCCGTGCATGTTAGATAAGGTCTCTGCAAAAAGGGCTGTGTACATGGAAGCATGCAAATTGCTGTACCAGTTAAATTTGCTGGATAAAAATTTACTTCCTGTTGATCCAAGACAAGAAATATTTGATTGCAAATTTCTCCGAGATTTCGACGAAGTTTGTCACGTGGAAGAGTGTCCTTCAACTGTTGTGAAGGTTGGAACAAGGAAAAACTTGCGATGGTATTCGAAGTCTGTAAGTTGAAATACGGCAGTATATCACTATGAAGTGAAAGTGTGAACTTACTTTCACCGTGATTCTAGTACGGATTTGACCGTATGGTTTAATCTTTAACTTAATTATGGTTTTATCTGTTTTATTAGATGCCACTATTTGCGCTGAAGCATGCATCTCTGGCGCCTTCAGTAAGCGTACAAGTGTATGCTATTCATTTGGAATTAAAACCGCTGTCTCAGTACGGAGGCGTTATGCGATACGTGGATAATTTCAGCCAACAGCCGTACATCTTTCTACTTGTTACAAATGCCAATTTGAGTATGGTAAGTAACAGCTAGCTTACTTGAATCCAACCGATTTCAGTAAAAAATCGAATTGTAACGGTTACTCACATAACCCTAACTTGACATAGTTAATTATACATTTAGCTGTTATTATTACATCAAGGTATTATTGATAGGAGCCATAAAAGTAATTGTGTTACATTATTGGTCAACGATTACTGTTTTGTTATTTATAATTTTGTTATTGTTTTGTTGCCTTTTTCCGTAGGTTCCATCCTTTCCCTTGTATACGAACAGGGGCGTGATTTATGTCGAAATAGAAGCCTGTGGGGCTGTGGTATTAATGGAAAGAGAGTTTAAAATGCTTCGAGATTTCCAGAGATTTTTAACGAAAAGTGTTTACTCTAGCAATCAGGAGGAGTCTTTTATTGACACAAAAGATGTTGACACTTTTGTAACCATTGGGAAAAGATGTAATCCTTGTAGCACAAATCTTGAACTTTCGAAAGCTTCTAGTTTTTTCAAATTTGCTACGGTTTATGCAGCGTTAGATCAAGAAATTTCTATAGATATTTATGTTTTGGTAGATGCTAACACATGTCCACAAATCGACTGGGATCTCGTGAATGAACTGGCAGCGCTCAATGAGAACCCGGTGCTTCAGAAGCCTTCGGATCGTTATCAACGCGATTTCTGCTTTAATGCTGAAGACTATCGGGATGCAGTTATTGAACCATGGTACCAGATGGGATTTCCTTGCTGGCGCAGAGAGGTAGTCCTCGTATTTCTCTATGGTTAGTAAACAAAATGGCTGGGATGAACTTGAAAGATCAATATTAAATTTTGATATTTGTAGTTGCTGTGCGTCGAAGAAGTGTCAAAGACGATGACGGCGGAATCAGCATATGCAGGCGACCGTAGGGTTTCTTATCGTCATCGTATTACGAACGAATTCAGTGTACAGATTTACCACCCAGGAAATCCGTTGCTTGAATGTATATCTTTGGGAAAGCAGCGGAATTTTATGTGCACAAAAACCAGTGAAGGCAAACCCGCCAAACTGAGGCAATATTCGACATTGGTTGCCCCGGAATTGGCATGTATTAGCCCGATTCCAGCTTCTGTGCTTGCTCAAGGAAGGTTTTTGCCGTCTATTTTGCACCGAGTTCGTCGACTGTATATGGCAGCAGATGTCAGGGAAGCCGTTGCAAGGACTTTTAATTGGAGTAGTCATCGAGGTAAGAAAGAGGATAACGCTTCATTTGAAATGGAGCAAAATTTGCCCGAAAGTCCGGGATTAAATGGCGGACAATGTAACGGATCGGAGCAAGGTATACATGGAGAGCAGTCGTTTTTTTGCATGCTTATTTTTTATCATGCTGCTTGTCTGACTGTGTTCAAAAGTGTAGTTTTGGTTCTGGTTTTATGTTTGTTTGTAACTTTATCCACTGTGCTAGTGTGCCCGGAAGCAGAACGACCGAAAATTGGATCCAAAGAACATCACCAAATAATGGACTTGGATTATATTGACCCGAGTAGAGCGTTTTTGAAGGACATTGACAATATCATGGACTATCAGTGTAACTTGAAGCGTGGTAAGCAGTCAGCGTTTTTGCGGGAAAATGAAGATACTTCTGACCAGTCGTCGCGTCGTGGTATATTTGTATATATGTGTATTCAGTGAATGATTTACTTCACATCTATGCCAAACATTGAAATCAACTAACTGAGAGCACCATACAAACCTTGTGTTCCAGATTTGCCACTTATTAGCGAGATTTCATTCCCTAGTTTGGATTCGAAGACTAATTTTGAAATTGAAAAGGGACCGAGCTCATTTACTATAATGGAGGTATGCCATTCACTGTTTGCGCTAATAAAACGGCACCTAAATTTGCAAATTACCCACTTTTTTTTCATTTAGGCTTTAACTGTATCCAACGGCAACGATTATGTGGACATGGAGAAGCTGGAAGTTATGGGAGATGCGGTTTTGAAGTTGGTTGTGTCCTGCCACATTTTCTCAGGCTTTGATACGTGGAACGAAGGAAAAATGACGTCATTAAGGGGGCGATTTATTAGTAACAAGCATTTGTTTGACGTTGCTGGTAAACGGTCCTTGGGCAACATGTTGAGTGGAGGAATATTTAAGTTTCCTGGGGGATGGGTGCTACCTGCCATGACTGTTTCAGAGAATTTAGTCGAAGTGATGACTTTGATGGAGACTGAGGACACATCCACCTCGCGCACAACCTACACCCGGTCTAAATTAAGTGATAAAAATGTTGCAGATTCAGTCGAAGCTTTGATTGGTGCTTACTTCTTGAATGGTGGACTCGATTCTGCACTTCGTGTCATGTCGTGGCTTGGTTTGCAGGGACCTTGTCCCGACGAAACGACAGTGCCGTATTCCAGGGATGTGAGTTTTCGTGCAAAGAAAAAGGAATACGCATCAAACTCCGAATCTCCTTTTACGTTTCTTCCTCATATGGAAGAGTTGGAAACGATGTTGTCCTATAAGTAAGGCTATTCAATGAACACGATTTTTTGAAGACCTTGATCAGGAGTTGTCGAATACTTGGAGAAAAGGATGGTATGATAACTCACTATTTTTTTATTATTTTTTAATACTTGTAGGTTTACAAACAAGTGGATCCTTGTCGAAGCGTTGACGCATCCGTCAAACTTTTACAATCGTGTTACAGGTTGTTATGAACGACTAGAATTTATTGGTGATGCTGTACTAGGTACGTTTATATTTATTAATAGTGAAATTTCATTGTACGTTAACTGGATTGATTAAGATTCTTTCTTGCTTCGTTTAGAGTCAGTTTTATATTAAGATTATAACAATACATGTTTTTTTTTTAAATTTGACTAGATTTTCTTATTACGAATTACATTTATACAAACACGAAGATCAAGGGTCCTGGTCAATTGACGGACTTGCGATCTGCGTTAGTAAATAACGCAACGTTCGGAACATTGAGTGCCCGCTATGGATTTCATAAGCATGTTCTTCACTTTTCCAGCCCATTGCAGAAATCTGTTTTGGAATTTTGCGACGCTCAGGAAAAAAACCACCATGAAGTCTGCGATTTTGTAAGTGTTATTTACGACTGTCATTTTAAATCAGTATGAAACTCCTGACCTGTGTATTGTTTATTATTATGTATTGTGCATTTTTGATTTAGTTGACTTTACAAACGGATGGAGAGACTGAGTATGTCACGGGCCGAGAAGTTCCAAAAGTTTTGGGGGACATTTTTGAATCGATTGCTGGAGCAATCTATGTTGACTCGGGATATTCTCTTGATAGCGTATGGAAGGTGTTTTATCGACTGATGTATTTTGAAATTGGTAAGCATACACCGATTTGAACTTGGATTACTTAACATTTATAACAATTTTGGGTTGAACGATGTTCAATGACTACTTGTTTTTTTTCTGACAGCATCCTTTGCCAAAAATATTCCAATAGCTCCGGTGCGAGAATTGCATGAAATGTTTCCGCAGAAGGTGCTCTTCTTGTAAGTGACATATGCACACCACAGCCATTTAGAAGTTAGAACTCACTAAAATTACTCTTCTAACAATGCGAAATTTTAATTGTGCAGAGATATGCCTCCAAGTGTTTTGAGTCCAACTTCGAAAGTGGTAAGGGTCACCATCACAGATACAGACATTTGTGCGCTTGGGATGGGTTCCACGAGGAAGTTGGCGAAGCAAGCTGCTGCCAAACAAATACTCAGAACATACCGCAGTCAAACTAATTTTAACGAGCTAGTCACGGAGAGTGTAGTGCATGACGGCGAGGAAGAAGAGCCGTGTTAAAAGAATTTCTAGTTGAATTTGTTCCATAAATTTTATAGATTTAAAATTACCATTGTATTCTAATACTATGTTTTTTACTTTTGTACTATTGTTGGTTAACGTACTTATATCGTCTAATGATATGACAATTTTATCCTCAAAGATAATAAAAAGTTTTTTTTTTCAATTTTAACTGTAGTTCTGCTAGTATGCGCCTTATCATGGAGCAAGGCGAAAGCTTTTACATATGTTGAAAGAGAGCAAAGACGTAAACATCATTCGGAACCCGAATTCAGTTTTCTCGTACATAAGTCGTTTGCAACTAGCCAGTCACTCGGACTACCGACTTCTTTCCATTCCACTACTAACCAACATCATTGCCATGTATACGCTTCCGTAACAAGGAGGATTCCGATGGAGAAAGCTTTATGATGCTCCATGCCTTGTAATGTGTGGGCTATATGGGAATTGGGATCTGGAAAGAGAAAGCTTAGGAAGAATGCAGTAATTGAAGTAGTTGAGATGGTGGAAAACATCTTTTGGGATTTTCCTGCGGTTCCTCAATAGACAGGCTGGGAAATGCTGACTGAATGCATGCACACACATATACTCCCTGAACGTCTCTCATGCACGGAATTAAACTGCGTGAAAGGTTGGTTTGTCTCAACACACTGTGGGAGCCACACAGCTCAATGTACATCTCTTCAAGAACCGTCGTGTGTGGCACTACACTGCTCTTCCAAGAGCTTGATGCTTTATGCCCCAACGGACACCAGAGAAGTAAGAATAGTCTCCGTTTATACACAAAGAGTGTGATAAAAATACTATGTTTTTTTTTTAAATCAAATTAAAAAAATCTGCCATGTCATAATAATATGTGACTTTAAATCGCGGTTTCAGTTGTTTTCTTGAGCGTGAATAGGTGTATTAGAATATCATGTTTTGAAGCAAGCAAGGCTGACTCCGGATACGCTCACTCAATCATGATTTTGAGAAGCCCAATGAAAAATGCTCAGAGACATTCTACCTCTTCTTGAAGTGCGAATAATATGCACTCATTGTAAAGACCGTTAGAAAGGAAAGTACCGATTAGCACGCACCTCCCTGTGTGCAAGCTCCAGTACTTTCTCCACTTTTTTGTCTTACCATGTCATACATACAGGCTTCAGACTTGAACCACCATTATGAACTTGACATGGACCACCTACTACGTATTATTATTTTTATATTCCTACTCATTCGATTGCATAATATTTGAGAGTCGACTCCGAGAGTCTACATAGTGAAAGCTGCTTTTGTTGAGACACTTCTCGTTTCACACCAGTAGCTCCTCCATTATTTTTATGTGTACTCACTCTGGGAGGAACCTCTTCTGGGAGATTTTCTTACGAGGCTCGGCGACGTTGACGGTAGTGTAGAGTACTGGTTTTTTTCCTGATGATATGCCATGTCTTTGAATGTCTACAACGAGAGAGTCTCGAGACTTTCACCTCGACTTTCTCAGGAAAAAAAATCGTGCATGCCCAATCTTTCCTTCGAATATCACATGGATGCCACATTATGCATCAGCGTACAGAGGACACTCCTCGCGGTGCATTTAGCCTGTTTCCAAACAAGAAGAGCACAATAAAATCATCCTCCACTCCTTTCCCGTTAGTCTTAGTGGTTTCATCTACAAGGCCTCTCGTCAGCCTGTACGGCTTGTCCGAAAGTTACTTTCTCTTTTTTTTCTCTCTTTTTTACATCTTAACTTTCCTTACACTTTTACTTTCACTCCTTCTTCTCATGTCAGTCACCTCGTTATTTACGTGCTCCTCTCGAAAAAAAAGCTACACAAGTTTGCATACGCCACACACACAAGTCCGCAAGAGGAGGAAAAAAGAAAACTCAACCGTGCAACATTCTGTCATTGTTTGTTGTTCTCTGTCTCTCTTCCTTTCTGGCAACTGTCACCCGCTTCAAGCCGTCATCAACATCCCATCACCTTGGATTTCTGTCTCTGAGCTTTCTCCTCGATAACTCATTCACGACTGTCACACTATGTAAGTCTCGTTGGCCTCGTTCAGATTATACACAAAATGCCTCGCATCTCCTTTCATTCTAAGAATCTCCTTTCTGTGTCTTGGGATCGCGGTCATCATGATGAGCTCGCTACAGACTACGGAGAGCTTGTGCCTTTTCCTTTCTCTCATGATGAGGCATACCAGTTTTCTAGTAACAGTACTCCGCTACAATATATATATTACTGTTATATAACATCCGCAAAAGAAGAGAGCAAGCAGAGAAAAAACTTTCTCCAAAAACCCAGAGACCATTTATCGATTCTATTGCTAATCTCATAGGACACACACACACACACGGAGAGGAATAAATACGGCAGCACACAAGGGAACATTTCATAATTCATATAAAATACAGAATATAACTCATCAAGACATGTACACACGGGAGGAAAACGCCGTACGTCAACCAACCACATTTTAGTCAGCATCAATTTTTTCCCATGTCAGGATAATCAACTTCTCTCTTTTCATGCATCGCTTCCAATCCAGCACCATTATCAAGATCGAGAGAAAGGATGGTTGTCGGAGAGGGAAAACAGAGTATATCATTTTATCCTTCCTCAGCCCATACTTAATACGCATCATCATCATCATTTTCTCCATCGTCGTCGTCCTCCCTAAATGTCCTTTCAGCAAGACACTCTCCATTGTATGACACATCGCTCGACATGACAACATCACGAACAACACACACACAAACACATCGTCAAGCCATTGATGAAGTCCAATGGAGTCACAAAAAGATCAAGAATGCGTCCATTGTATTCTTTGTCTGTGTTCTACAAGAGCATTCCGTTTAGCATCTTTTAAACTGGAGACACGCACGCTTCCTCTCATTCCTCACTTTGGTAGCAACAATGAGAAGGATGATGTACAAATATCGAGACGCATTTTTCTGCTGGGAAATTTATAAAAGGAATGTCGAGCGTGAATTCGTTGTCAGTGTTTTTTGGGCCTTCACGACGATGTTCACCTCAACGAATAAGTGGTACAAGAACGTTACAAATGTTGACAAGTGGCTCGTACTAGTTGTATGATTGTGTTAGAGGAAAAAAATTCCCATCGATTCATCAAGAGAAACATGTAAAAACTGACAAGTGTTTCATGTTCGCTACACACTCAGTTTCAGAAATTGCTGGAGAAAAAAAGAAGAAGCAAAAACAAGCTATTTACACAGGTACGTAATAAGTAGAAAAAAAAGTCGAGTTGCTAGCGTCTCTAACTTTGCGCTGCTGGAGACTAAATAGGTCCATTATTGTTTATTGAAATCCACTGAGCCATGATGTTGAATGCTGGAAGAGTATATTTAGAGACTCATTGTGCAAAGATTTTAATAACATTTCCACGTCAGTTTGAGTTTTTTTGGAAATGATGTTGTTGAAGCTTCTCATGCTTAAATAATATACTGTTCTTCAAGCGTTTTTCCTATTTGGAAATAGAATTTATAGACGAGTGATCCTTTGTTATTTCTCGGGTTGTCATAAACTTTTCTCCGAAGTATTGGCTTGTACAGGAGCCTCCCAGTTGTGGAAGCGAGAGTTTGTGCGCAAAATCCACTCGAGGTGGCTCACGAGTTTAAAATTATAGAGAGAGCTTGAGTATTGCTATATACGTCATTTACGTCCGCACCTCGTAATTCCTAATGATTTCGTTAAGGATGAATAGTATTTATTTGGGGATTTTCCATGTAGTTGATATTCGCTGATATGAAGGAGACCCTCTATGCATTTTGACGTCTTCCAATTTATGTACGCACATAAATTCACAATGATAGTACACAACCATATACAACGATATGCTGAACTCATTTAATATGAAAAGTAGTCGTAGTTCTTCACGGGAGGGGTTGATGTGTGTGTGGGTGGCAGAATATTGCGAAATATTGCGATGCTCCCTATTGGTCGCTTGTTTTCCACCTATATCAAATTACCGTGTCTTAATTAGGTTAAATACTTGACTGAATTTCCACAACCAGTGCTTACCAGATTTTGGATTGAAATTGTTTCAAGGATGTGGAAAAATTTCTCTGTGGGAAAATCGTAGATTGTCCACACACACGCCACCGAAAAAGGGTAGAAAAGTGAATGTTTCGATACATTTTTATTTGTAAAAAAGGACAAGTATTTGTGTAGGTTTTAAAAGCACTAAGATCTCGGCTATTTTTGGACGCTAAAAGCCATCATTACTAACCACATCTTTACCAGACATCCATGATCTGATCCAAGATGTTGTGCTATATTTCAGGTGATCCTGTCGCCCTTTTAGGGCCCAACACCGTGTTCCCGACAGGCCTCTTACGTTTGTAAAAGTGTGTTAGCCAAAGACAACTAAAGCGGACTGTCAAACTCGGAGTAATCATAATGGATTCGTTTGCTGCTCCACACGTCCATCTCAGTTACGAAAGCGACGAGCGAGGAGAAAGTGTGCAAGGTGAGTGTTTCATTGTGTGGGGCAAAGAAACATGAGAAATTCTACCTCGCACACACGGACAGAGTGAAAGAAATGAAGATGGAACTTTGTAATTTCTCTCTCTTTTCATTTAATGCACACACACTTCATCTTCGCTCGAGGACTGCTTTCTCCAGGAGCAAGTTGTGCTCCTACTAATGTTGCAACTACTTCACATGTACACCACATATAAAAGCGAGAAAGACGGAGATTCCAGAAAGGCTCTCTGAGCTCTCCATCTCGTTGTCGTTTCACACTTTGTAACTGAGTTAGCTGAGCGGAGAGAGGAAAACGTGGAAGACCTGGAAGACACAGTCCCTTTCCCTCACATAGAGGAAAATAAGGAAAGGCATCAATTCACACACAAACACAGTTTCAACTCCACCACCACGTACCACTGAACGAGTTTGCATGGGAAAGTAACTGACGAGACGACAACAACGTCCTTCGAATGGTACGCAATGTAACAACTCTCCTCTCGCTTTCTCTCTTTCCCTTTCACTCCCCGTGTCTCGCGCTTGCTTCTCCCTATCTCTGCTGGACTTTATCTGTTTACCCCTTGGAGGAGACTCCGTCAGTAGTTGCTCATCGTCAACGGAGTAACGAACGACGCGAGCGAGGGAGCAGTGTGCATGTAGTTTTTGTGTGCATGTGTGTTTCGCCTGCAATCCACCTCTTCTGTTTCGCAAATTGTCGTCGTCACTTCAGGCTTGAACACTCTATCCCTTGTGTGCATCAGCCTGCTGCAGCTCATAGGACGACCTCACACAGCCCTTGAGATATCACGTAGTCCAGTAAATACACACATTAAATGCACTTTTACCCCCACCCCACCCAACTTCGCCACCTACACAGATACCTACACGTTTGTTTCGCATAGGAGTACCTCACTGGGGAAAGTTTCGTGACAAACTTTGCGAGGGGGCGTCCCCATTATGTAGCTAGACTGTAAACGCTCTTGCCCTAGTGATTTGGCATTGTTGCAACTTCTCCCCCTTCTCTCCACCCCGTTTAATTTTCGCCGTTTGTAGTGAGTCACACAAAACCCAACCTGACAGAGACTCCCTTATTCCATCGGTGGAGTCGTAGACAACTCCAGACCATCGCTTATGAAGAGACAAGAGGGAGCCAATTTATAGTTGAAAGTCGGACAAGCGTGGTTATCATCCGAGTAGAGTAGTCAACGTGAAAAAAATCTTTGCAAGTGTCTCACGCAAGATTTTGGAGCGCATTGTCGCAGAATCGTCATCCCACCCCTTCATGGACCTTTTGTAACCAACCCGGGTGGCCGTCCTCAGTTTCCCGTCTTATTTTGTCCTTGTGTGTAGGACTCCTCTTCTTATTTTCTTTCCCATTTCCCTCTTGACATCCTCTTAAAAACTTTGAAGAAAGCTAACGACCAGAGTATATCCTGGGAGAGGACTGTGCGTAGTCATAAAAAATACTTATTGTCGGCGGAGGGGTAGGGAGGAGAAAGTAAACAGTCATCTTGCACAGTATTGGGAATCATTTAGGAAGCAATTTATTAAATTATTACTGCCGCAGGAGATACGCGAGTCTCTCTCCGAGTACACGGAGGAGAGAGCAGGCGTCTCCATGTTCACGTCGAGGTTTCAGAGGGAGAAGTGAGGAATTTCCGTTTTAATAATGATTTGAACTGGGTTCGGCGCATCCTCACATTTCTTCGCTTGTCTTCCTCGCCCTCTCGTCTGCACTCACAAAATGAGTCACGTTGAGATTCAATCTCCCGTTGCGAAGATAAAACGGTCTCTTCTTGGCGAAGCGAATATTTTACGAGAGGACTTTGAGAAGCGTGAATTTATTGAGTTGGAAGGGAAACAAAGACATTCCAAGGATATACACAGACGATGCAAGAATTCTAGTATCGAGTCCGAAGCATGTGATTCACCCGTCAACATCCGCTTATAAAACAGGTAAGGCGAATCAATAAATCTTTTACATTAGCATCCTTGTGTGCAGGAGAATTGTGTCCGAAAGGGATTGTTCTCTTGCACAATCCGTGTTTGCATATTGGCACAGTTACGAAAGAAAAATATACCACTTCGAGCTCATCTCTTGTCCCTTAGTGAAAAAGGTTTACAACTACGAAGCTATTCCTGAATATCAGAAAAGTGAATTTTTTTATATTGTCAGTTGAGTCCGCATAATCTCAGGCACACTTCAGGCGATTGATATTTAATCGGGTGAGCAGTTGGAAGGAGCGAAGGTATACTTGACAATTTAATCAAACCTGTAAAAAAGACCTGCCAACTGTCACTGGAATTAAGGTTGTATGCCCACCAATTTGATGGAATGTCATAATGTCAAGATAAACTTTTTACAAAACCCAGGGAAATCCCAGAGAGAAAGCAGTAAAGATTCAGGCGCACAGCCACCATCAGAGATGAAGATAAATGTTGAGTCGTTGGCCAACTCTAAATCATCCATTACACTGAATAATGAGAAAAACAAAAATCGGAAATGACCATTCAAAAATTGTATATATGAGCAAATTTTGTTGCTGAACGACTGGATGCATTGGTTTCACAAATAGTCAGCATTGGTTTAGGTGAAGTTGCAATTTCACGCATTTCTTCCTCAACTTGTACGTGTAATTTGTGTGTTTCTTGAGACATTTTCGTTGGGAAATGATACGGACAAAAATACATTGTAGCCGATGCTGTCCTCTTGAGTTATTTCCATCGAAATTCTCACCATGACTACAAGTTTTTGCAGATGTACACTCTCCACATTGGTAAAAAGGACAAGAAGTAATTGAATGTGTTGTATACGAAACACCTACGATTGCAAAGAGAACACTTGAGAAAAATTTAAGGATTCGCAGTGTGACTACGGCGTGACTCTGAAAGTGACTGTGAGAGCGGAGAGAAGATAATTGACAGAAAATCAATACCACTCATGCACCCTGTGTAAGACAAAGGAAAAATGAGCAATTAACTTAAAACTCTCCTTGTCAGTGTCACCGTCAAAGGAGAAACTGCAGCTTCTCCCTGATAATCACTCATCTTCCGTTTCTCAACCATCCGTAATATCATCCCACGCATTTCATGGAGAGCTCAGCCCTTCTGTTCTTACACAGCTTTCTTCGGTGAAAGCTCTGGAAATACCATCCACGCTCGACATGATGCTATCATCGCTAATTAGGTGTCTAATGGAAAAGTAGAGCAGAGTCGAGGCACGAATAGAATTTCAGTCATCCAGAAACAAACAAACAGTTTGTTACACGCATGTACATGGCTGGATGAAGCTCGTGAAAAAACACTCATAACACATACTATTATATGAGTGGTGATGATGATTTACCAAAAAAAAGCCTTCTAGCTTTGATGCGCATGTTGACATTATACGAAAACATCTCTTCCACACACATATGAGTTTGGAGAGAAATCAAGGGACGTCGATAGGATGAGTGTTTTTCTCGTAGTTGGAAAATTGCCTTACCTCTTTCTTCGGAAAGAGAAGAAACTGGTAATATTTATACTTCTGTTCGTGTCGTCGTCGTGGCGTAACTCCCACTGAGAACGGTTTCAGGTGACGGTCTCAACTTCGCGAGAGGATAAAGTTGTGCCCCAAAACATTCATTATCTTCTCGTATTTTCTCATTTTCTCCCATTGTTTCAAAGTATGACTGCGCCTCACAGCCTTTCTTCACCCTTTCTCCCAGTCTGCTCTCTCATTTAGTGTGCTCTCACACAGAAAGGCACACACATTGAGAGAGAGAAAATAGTGAAAAGTGCTGCGATGATGAGCATCCCATTGAGCATTTAACCACTCAACTCTTCCACACAAATACACAGAGAAACTTCAAGTGTGCACATAGATCGTGTGCTTCCATGGCTTTTCTCTCCTTTGGTGAAAGCCGAGGACAATCTTATCTCGCATCAGGAAAGTACTTCTAATGGCCTTTCAGATGTGTAGAGAAAGTATTACGTGAAAGCATAATATTAAAACTACTGCAAATTATATAAGCTTTATAATTTTATTGCGTATTATGTGTACATAATGCATTTCTGGGTAGTCATTTTGAGGCAAAGTAACTGTGACTGTTTTACGCAAGAAAAAGGGTAGCAAGCCGAAAACACCTTTTTTCAATTGGCAAATTGAATGCAGTAGTTGTGAGCCAAGTTCACAGGAAGTGACCAATAAAAAAAGTTATAGAGTCCACGTGTTATACATTATTAACTCGAAAAAATTGTACCGCGTCTGTCTCCTAAAAGTGACATTGTAAGCTGAACCTTTGAGTTGAGTAGGTGATCTATTTACAGCCATTAGGTCGACCTCAATTAACGACAAAGTTAAAATACATCAATTTCGAGCGGACGGGTGACAACATATTATTTCCCTTTCTCCGAGTTTATATATGTGCACAAGGATTGATTGTTGGGATTAATGCAACTTTCCCCACTTATCATTCGAAAGTTTCAACTTTTTTTACAACTACTCCACACACGGAACATTAGTGAGCATTATCGTCAACAAAAAAGAAAGCTAACGCAATAGCACGTTTTTTCAGTCTCAAAAACACACGTATTTGTGAGAGAGAGCTTTTTCATCCCTTTTTACAAAGAGATGGGAAAAAACGACTTTTCAACTCGCGTTTGCAGTTCTAAAGCACACATTTTCAAGATGCATTTTGAGTGAATAAAGGAAGCGTGTATTTTTTCGTAAGACTTCTTAACCTGTGAGAGTCTGTGTGTACAGAACGAGGACAAAAAAGTATGTGTGGAGGCCATCAAGACAACGAGATTAGTCCGTTGGGAAAAGTTCAATGGGGAATTGAGGAGTGGTGTTCCGCCGCGTGTGTAAAACCCAGTTTATATAGATATACGTGAAAATACTGATTAACAAACGTGAAACTCAAGAGGAAAGTGAAAGCTTCTTTAGTTCTTTCGATGCACAAACAAGACACGTTCTCTCAGTGAGAGGATGATGACGGCGATGATGATGATGATCATCATGACGCTACCTGTCCTGATGTCTGTATTTTTTTAGAAGATGAAATGCACCGAGGGTAAAAGTGTACCAAACTCAAGAAAGACCTTTCTCTTCCCAGTCTCTTTTATTGAGAGAGTTGAAAGGGAGGAGAGAGTGGTGAAAACGAGTCTCTCTCAAATGTGTAAAGTAAACGGATAGAAAATTGAGGGCTTAAAATACATCCGTAAATACATATAAGACATGCCGTGACTCCATTTTCTCATCATTTTCCACAGCTTCCCACATTACTCCACACAGGCCTCAAATACGTGTGTCTTGATGTACTCAACTTATACAAATATATAGATATACTCGTCGCTTTTTTTTAGTAGTTTGTAACACAACGACAAGTGAGTGAGTGGTGGAGTAGAGGAGTGGAGTCAGCGATTTTCTTTCGTACGTTTTTCTTCTTAGAACGCCACCATATAAAAGTGTAATATTACAAGTTTTAATATAATAGAGCCACCAATCGCGGCCCTGTCCCTGTTTTCCTATCAGTTGAATGGATTTTTTTTACTCCACCGAAATCGTTTCTCAAAAGAATTTCTCATGTACATATGTGAGTGTGCCTCCATTCCAATGTGCCCGTGTAGAACGTATTGATTTCTACAATAACAAGAGCTGCTCTTTTTTTCTGAGAAAGGAGGAACACACCACTGTAATGTGGATAGGAAGAGGAGCGCATCCCGAATCGAGTGGAAGTAAACCGTTTTTTTTTTGGAAACGTGAGTAGAAACGGTGTCGTGGTAAAATACTTTGGTGACGTTACGAAAAAACGGTTTCACTCATATGTACATTTTTGCGATAAATACACACCTCAAAGAGAGAGAGAGAGGAAACTATTGAGAATTGAGATCGGTACAAAAAAGACTTGTGTGAAAAGGGGTTTCACAGTCAAACATCCCGTGTTGCATATGAAATCGGGGAGTCTCACTCGAACACGTACAAAATGTCAAATGTGCACACACAATCGTTTGAAAACCCGGGGACACCAGGGGGAAGGGAGAAGACCGACTTGAAACCCGTATCCAATCACTGCACTTACGGAGACGTATGCACACACTCTAAAAGATGAGACGACGAAGGATAATGTTGCGAACTTATACAGTCTACATTCCCGCTTTCACTCCTTTCCTCGAACAAACCTGGAACGCTTTCACTGAGCGCTAATACGAAAAAAATTACTACACTCCAATAAAAGCGGATGAAATACTGATCGAAGCGTGTTGTGTCGGAGCACACACGAAATATGATGATGCATTACGCATTTTTGAGGTTATCTCGTTGTATCTAAAAATAAATCGATTTCATCTCCAACACAAGTTCGCCTCCTGTAGAGTCGCGTCACGAGTAATAACATCCTCGACTGGAGTTGTCAGCTAACAATTTTGACTACCCTTCGACACACTACGAGATATTCCAGTTTGCTGGGAATCTGCACTTAAAATTTTGTACAAATACACACAAACACATTGCGGAAGAGATTTTTTTTATTCCTTTACAAAATCTTTGGCGAGATGAGCACAGTCAAGCTTATCCCAGATTACGTTGAACATTTGGATGGAAAGATTACTTGTTTTTTATGCTTTTTATTCACCACCACCCGTTACAACCGTATGAATACTTTCTCTTTTTTTTCGTCTAATGTCTGTAACCCTTGTCTATGTGTGGTTTCTCCAGAAAGTTGTGATTGCTTTTTTTTTGCAATCGTTCTAGTTGATCATCATGGAAATTCATGTGCATAGTAATCAATCCTGGGTTCCGCTCTCACACAAACAAGAATAAATACAGAGAGGAAAAGCTCTCGCGAAACGTGTAGCCTTGAGCCTTTTCCTAGAAAGGGTTACACACCACCGTATCCTCACCATCATCGTGGTCGACGTCGTCATCGACCTATTCATTATTGCAACATGGACGAAATGATGGTCAATTAAAAAACTCATCAAAGTAGGGAGGAAGGATGAGTATCAAGCATCAATGCCGCAATCAGGTAGCTTCTATTGTGAGTCGGTTTCGATAATAAAAACCGAGCATTATGAGGATGCCACAGAAAGAACTAATTAAAATACATTTACACATTTTTCTCCACCGGAGCTCCTATTCCTTCTATTCTCGAGTCGCTCTCGACAACTCACTTTATATAGGCAATTTACCCTTTTATTGGATTCAGCTCCGCTACCACACACACTAAACAGTGACTTTCACTCTGCTACGCGAAAATCGTCAGTATGTGTGAGCTCCATGTCCCATGCGAATTACTTAAAGAGATTCAGGCCCGAGAGAAGAACTCTTTCTGGAAGAGATTCTTTTATTTCGAGCAGGAACCTACAAACTGAGGAAAACGAACACGAAAAAACTTTTTACTTTCTACGCCACTCCACACAGAAACTTGGCTCCTTGCCTAAAGTCCTAAACGTACAAGGCACTGAACAGGATATAGACAGAAATGTTGCATGCTCTGTAATTTATATGTTCATAGTTTCCTTTTCGACTTCAACGATTTTTTTTCCAGTGGTCATGGGCAAAAAATTTGGGGACATACTAGAATATAATACAGAGCAGAGCCAACTCATTGTTTGGTGTAAAAAAAACATGTATATATTGCAATTTTCCCGATTCGTTGTGGTCGTCATGGTTAAAAAAAATCTTTTTCGAATGAAATAATTGTATACGTTGGTTCGAGATTTCCTTTTTGTAATAATATCACAAGAATGCTTCTTGAATGTCATGAGGTCTGGCTGGAAGTTGCAACATATTTTTGCAAAGTAAAAACCAGAATTGGACCAAGCGCTAAGGTTTGATGTGACGCCACGCCCTTACTGACTCATAATTGTTAAAGCTACTGTATTTAGACTATTTAGACGATCCTGCTTTTAGTGATCATTGTGCTTTACTGATCTACTAAAAGGCTGAGGCCAATTTATTTTTAGCGTATGAAAAAGTGTATGCATTGTTTGAACGCCTTGCTCACTGTTAATTGACAATACTGTTTCCATTTTCACTTGTGACTTGGATTTTTTAGTTGAAATCTGACACACACTCAGGTGCAGGTGGCCAAAAAAATCGAACTAAAATTCTTATAAGTAGAGCCAGCGGACCCATAAATTGGTTGGCTTACCACCCACATAAGTTTCTCTAGTCAACCTCAGCGGAAATCAAATCTAGAGAGTTTGACCGTTAGGAGAAGTAGAGCTAGCCAAAAAAAAAGATGGAGAATTGTAGTAGTCGGGAGTTGAGCCGTATAAAATATAAAATATTACGTACATCACATAATAATATACACTGACCAGAATATGACTTGGCAAAAAGGGAAGATCGACCACACGGATGAAATGAGGTCTGAGAACGGGAAAAGCTGTGGGCGGAATAATATTTTGGCGTATTTGCAGAAAAAAAAGTATCCAATGAATCGATTCATGATTTGGGCGATGCTGATTCATTCATATGCATACGTCTTCTCACTGGAGGGCTCACAGGTTTTTTTTGACATCATGATGAGATTCATGAAAGACACAAAAGAGACCATTATTTGAGACGAATTTTTTGAGAGATCACAAGTTTCCTTTTACGTCATGTAATGGGACAAAGAGGCTTACAAAAGAGGATTATACAAAAGCCCAACTATTTATGGGACTGACAGCTGCCAGAAATAAACTCATCTTTTTAAACCCGATTCACCGACTACGAAAATACAACGATGAGTGAGAAAAGAAATATTGTGATACACGCGAAGAGTGGACGTAATTTCAAAATTTTCAAAACTCATCGAGCACAGAACAAGCAAACAGGAAAACCTTCAAAGTGTTTGTACACTTTAAAGTAAGTCATTATAACAGATTATCGAGCCAAAGGAAGCGTGGGAGTGTTTTTGCTGAAAATCCTTTCAAAGTACAAGTCGGAAGGGCTGATTTTCAATCTCACAGCGGTCGACAAGACATGAAATTGTAGAAATCCCGTAGTTGGCAAGAGTCAAATAAGCATACTGCTCTACCGTGAGTCACGTCTCAATCCTGACGTGATTTTCACTAAAAATGGCAAAAGTTTCGTACGCTTTTTTACAAAAAATATTCATTGATGTGGTGAAGTAGTGAAGCTGTGAAATTACGGGATCGTGCTTAGTTTACATCCATGATGTTTTTGAGTGCTCAAACGCTTTCTCTACTTTTCTCCAAATACCTCAATTTCGGCAGTAGGTTTACGTTTGATCGATGTTTTAAGATGGTCAGAGCAGTGTGCTTTGATTCGACGTGGTAGCAAGTATTTTGTTCAATCAAAACGAAAGCTTTTGAGTGGTAACAAACGCAAGCGTATGACTCCGCTAAAAATTGATGTTTGCTTGTTTGCGCGTTGAGAAGATGATGGTTTTTCAACATTTCCATAATGTGTTACGCTATACGTCATTATTCGCAAACCTGCTCAAGTGGCACGCTGATGGGATTCTATTCGGAAATCGTCATCAACTCTTCCTCAGTGGAATCATCGTAATGGCTTGTGAGACACGAAATCTAAAATATAACCTCAAAGCACAAACCTTGTTTCTTTTCAGCATTCCACTCCTCTGTTAACCTCAGAGTTCCAGTAAGGATTTGTTACCACTTGAATTAATTGCGTGAGTAGGCGAGCAATAGATAAAAAAAATGAAAACTTTGTCCTTTACCGCGTCAACTAAAAAAAACTGCCGCACTCCGCTGTAGCAAAATTTAATTGAGAATTTAATCTCACTTTTGGATTTGTCACAGCATCATTTTCCCCATTCTTTGTTTGTTAGCCGAAAATGAATCTGGGTGAGATCGTATTTGGAAGAAAAAATGGATACGTGTGGCTCCCATTTTAATGGGGTCGAAAACATTCACTATTTCACACCTACCTAAATACTTTTCATTTAGCTTTTCACATCGTCCAATATGTCGTTCGCGTTTGCCGTCTTCATTTGAGTAATGAAGACAACGCAAACTTGCTACGCTGTGGAAGAACACAATTCCAAAAGGATGTTATATCCTCAGCACACAGTGTAATAATGAGGAATTCCGCCCACGTACAACAACTATCATATTACAAATACTAGGGCACGACTTCCGGCGAACATTGCTGCCGTCAAAGACGAGCTTATATGCTTGCTAAGAAGACTTCATTTAAATTCATTTTAATTCGCCGTCATTCGAGCTGTTTCCCGAGCATTAGTTTGCTACAACAGAGAAACGACAGAAAGGATAGAGAGAGAGAAAAAAAACGTGCGACACTCGAGCATAATCCCTCGGCCTTCCTCTGAAGAAAGTGAAAATGGAGAAAGTAAACAGGAAGGAAAGCGAAAAAGGAAAAGCCATTGTGCACATACCCTCTATCTCTGTATGCATGCGAATCTTCAGAAGGAACTCGCACAGACACCATGAATCTGTTAGTTTGTGCGTGTGCTTTTTTGCAGACAAAAATTGCACCCGAGCAACCATTAGATTAGGAACGAGGATTCGTGGCTCCAGCCCAACCTCTGTCTCCTCAATATACATTTCACAAGATACTCCTGACGTCTCTCGACGTTGCTACGTGCTTATTCAAGAGATCGTATAGAGATTTCCATGACTCTCAGAGAGGCTCCTGTGATAAAGGAGGGAGAGGAATGTGATTCTTTGTATTCACTCCCATTTTTAGAAACAGTCATGCAAAAGTCTGAACAGATCAAAAACAGCAAACTTTGCCAAAAGCACTCTTCATTCCATCCCACTCTCACAATAACCTTACACTCACATATACATTACTCCTATGAAACCGCGCAGTGTTTGCAGAGACAAAGTGAGAAGAGCATGTAACGTAGTTGTGCGAATGTAAAGACGATGACTACGAATCGTTAAGGCTCCCTTTTCCTCTCTTTCTGTGCAAACTTTATTTCCTATACGGAGACATACAAGAGATAGAAAACCCTTACATTCAAGCATATATGCACGAATGTGTATATATACGTGGAAAAAACTTTGCTTTCATGACTGATGCATAACTCTTGGAGAAAATATGAAAGTAAAAAAAAAGACTAGAGAAGAGGCTAAGAAGAGAGGGAATGGGAGAAATGAATAAAAAAGAGAGGAAAAAAGAAATCTTTTCAATGTTGTATACTTTAATACTTTGTGTACCACATCCAGTTATAGCGATGAGCCTTCCAGAAGTAGGGGAAAACTTTCTCCCTTCTCCGAAATATTCCTTCTACACACATTCATTACATTTTGGGCTGAAAGACACTTATTTGGCCTCGACGAGTAGAAAACTTGGTGAAAGTCACACACGAGTGGAGCACCGCAGTATTTCTTGCTTTTATGCGTGCACATAACAGCAAGCCCCGTTGGTGTGTACCACCAACAATACAACTCGCTTTATGTTCGATATACTTATCCTTACTGACAGTTTGCGAGAACAAAGCACATAATACTTTTCCTACCCAACTTTCCCTACAGAGGAGACCATCATTATGATATCATAAACGAATGGAGAGATTGAGACGGAATTCGAGTTTGTAACGTTTGCACATTGTAACTCAGGAGGAAGAAGTATCATCTCATCATACTCTCTATTTGGTGTGCATGCTTGAATAAAAAGTAGAAATGGAAAAACTGAGGACTGATGGTGAGTATCAAAAGGATTACATGATATATTTAGCTCCGCTGAAATAACAGGACAGCCTAATAATGTTGAAACCTTGTTTCAAGCCTTTTCTCCAAGTATGCAGAATGGATGTTGTATGTGTTCCACACACAGGAGCACAGATTAAAATCACAACCGCTCCTCGCATTTCAGCTAAATACCTCGTTTATTTATGAAGTTTTACAAAAGGGCATCTCTTTCTCCCTGTTTCTAATTTGCTATGATATATGCGTGTTACAGGAGCTCCTCAAGGATTTAGACATAAATTTTGTGATTACGCATTCGTATGTAATTACACAGCATAAATGGTTCTTAAAACCATTTAATTTCCAACTCGTGAGCACAAAGACTGGAGAAAAGAGAGGAACGAGCTATCAACGAGAGAGTTCCGAGATTCACTTTAATTTGGCCGCTTTCCCTCAAACGGAATGTAAAAATGCGATTTTTTATCCTTGAAACAAGCAAGAACACTCGAATCAGCTCTCCTACTCCTGTTCTACTAAATTGTAGTAACAAGGGTAAACTTGTAAATTGTACGTGAGACTGCAGTCGTTGACATTGACGTAGGGAAGTATGTGCCATTGTTAGCGTTTGGTGGTGACATGCCCATGTTTCGAATGCTTTGCATTCCAACACCAGGTCATGCGCTGCTTTGTTGAAAAAAATGTGTACAATTTGTATGTGTAAGCCATGCACAACGAACAGATTAAATAACCAATTTTTGACAATATTTGACGTAGGCAGTTGATTGAACCGACAAAATCATGGTGAAGTAGGAGGAATGAAAAAATTAGTGGACAAAGCAATCAGTGCCCAAGTACGTATATAAATATCATTATTCATCGGTTTTTGTCGAGAATGGAAATTTATTGTAATTTTTAGAGTGAAAACCAGTCGTTATAGTTGGTTATGCGTTTATCCCATGACTCTCAATCATATAGCATGAGCTGCTCCTCCGGCAGGAGTACAGAGGAACGGTTATAAATGAAATATTGCTTGAAAATTCCTCCATGAGGCAATAATAGTGCTTTCTTCCTCGTCAGCGTTTTCATTTCATCAACAAAAGACAGCGAAGGATATAGTTGATTTTAAACGCTTCGAATACGACCAATTTCAATTTGAAAACCCATTTATAACAGCAATTCATCTCTCATGCGGTAAAAAAAAAGTTGTGTAGCTCCAAGTTTGTGGGGAAATGTTTCCAGGGAAGATTGTTGAAGTTTGTAAAATTACTGTCATTCATCACTCTTTGACTTCAAGGGAAATCGAGTTGAGGGGAAAGTTTGTGTTCCCAACCAAGTAGCCACTCGACTTCAGACAGATAATACACTAAACAGAGTAATCATTGAAGAGGCTGTTTTCACTTACCGCATATTGTCACAATGTAAGTGACACTTTCTCAAAGTTCCAATTTTGGTGGGGGAAAATGGCAAGTTCATTTGTCGTCTTGAAAAACTCGCTTTACCAATACATCCAATGTGTTACAACCAAGTATATGCGAGTTTGAGCTGGAGCAAGTGAGACTTTCCGTTTTCCAACTTTCTCCACGGGTTTCCCCTTCACTCCCATACATACCTGGTTGAACCTCCGTATAACCATGAGAACTTGGGTGAGGCACATAGAGAGCCGTTGCGGGATGGAAAAATTGTGTCAAGGAAACCACGAACAGGTGCAAGTTTCCACTTTTCCTATAAAAACTGTTACATCTCGAACAAGAACAATGAGAAGTTATTGAGAAAGAACAGGTGGTACGCATTACTACCTCAGGTTTTGTTGTAGGAGACTGCTTCTCCGTTTTGTGTGGCGTTTTATATGGTCCATATAAAAGGGACCATGAAATCTCATCCAGTATCAGAACACCACACGCACCATATGGCGCAGGACATTTAATGAATGCTTGAACCGGTGGATTCTACTCTGGTTGAATCAATAAATACTAAAGCTCCCCACACATCACTACCACAACCACGGTATGCATGTCCTTTCCTAATCAACGCGTCGTAATACTCTACACACCAAAATTCGTTCCTATTAATTCTCTGGTGGAACACGAGGTGAGTTCTGAGAGATTGCGTTTTCCCCCTTACATTTGCTCTTTGGGTTTTGCTCATAATTCACGCTAGTAATAAGCAGTGAGCATGAATGAAAACGCTATGAATATGACGACCTCAACTGCCGAAATAATACGTTTTCCCATTTCACTTCCGATGTGCTTCTCCACAAAACGGGGAAAACTACCAAAATTCTGTGTGTACATACACACACCGTACAAAAACAGCTAAGAAAATACGAACATTCATGCACTCCTATTTTTTACCTGTGATATAAATTTGATTATACTTGTGTGTCGAAAAAAAAATCATTTTACATACGTGCACCTCACAATCGACTTGTGTCGATGCCCAATATATTACTACATCAGCATGACTCGTGTATTTTTCAACCATTTTTAAAGCTAGAAACAAGGGAAGTATTTGTAGAATGGGATGAAGTGGTTATGGAACAACGCGTTCAAAAATAGTGTAACGGGAATTTTGACAAATGTAAATTTGCATAGAGACCTCCGTGAGTAACCTTAGATATAAATATTACATATAAATATACTCCACAAACCTGTGTTTGCGCTGCACACGATTTGTATTATCCAGTATTCACATGGAGTATATTCAAAACACATGCATTACATTGACTTTTTTTGTATGAAACTTCGTGTACTGGGTGCATTGTCAAATTTTTTTCATGGAGCACCTGGCCAACCACAGAACAAAGTGAGTACGAGAGTCAAGCCAATAGACATGCTAATATGCGTAGATATATTAAAAAAAAGGTAAGCTTTCCTTGCCAAGTGGTCTACTCCATGCATAAATGGGTAAACTTGAAAATATTTTTCTACACAACGGTCAAGTACGACACGTTCATTCGTTGTTCCCTCGTCGTGGAACAATTTTGAGAGGAACATACGCGAAAAAAAGTACATTTTATTAGATCAATTCACAACAGTTTCGCGAGTGACGGAGTGGAGGGAGCATGCACACTTTGGAGTCATGAACGGTGTTTTTTAATGTTACATCCCAGTAGCTCAATACCAGTCCTGTTGTTGTGAGTGAGTGTGTGGTGAATTTATTTTATTCTGAAGCGTCCATGACCATGTGCATCGCAACAAATATTTTGGGTACATATTGACAAAGATTTTGCGAAGTAGCTTTGATCCGCATTTAAAGTGCGGATGACTCACGTCACGTGGCTTAATAGCATTTCCTCGCTAACGCGAGTACAAGATTATGATAATATAGGTGACCCAATGGGTAATAAAATGTGGAGCATAATCGGTCTGCGCAGTAAAACGTTATCGTCATTTATTCAGATTTGAGTAATGTGAAATTTGTAGTTATTGCTCTTTCTTCTCAGCTTTTGTAATTGTCTCTCCTCGCGTCAGAGAGTTAACAGGATTTTCTCGGCAAGAAAAACCATGTGTGGACACGACCATCTTCATTTTTCGTCTCGGGGTGGCCGAGATAAATGGACTCCTTGTCAGAACTGGCGGTTACTCAGTCTTCGTGGAGTGAGACCTTACCAATGTGTGTGAGATACTCAAGCATTTACGCAATTACCGTCTTACTCAACCATTTACTCAATTCCACTTGCTCAATCTCTTTGGTCTAAAAATTCTAAAAAATACAATAATTTATACGCGCTGCTCAGATAATTTAAAGCAGCGGATTTTTATATCGAGAAAAGTGTGCCAGTGCTCGTTACTGAAACTCTTATTGGGACAGCGTAATTGTATGTGACTGTGCTTTGAAGTGGAGATAAACTCAAACCAGTTTAGTGACATGTGAAGCTCGTATTTTAAGAAAGAAAAAACAAAATTCGGAAATCCCGTCCAAGTATTGATTTTCATGGGAGTGCATGCACGTTTGTAAACTACGGCACGAGCTCGTGAGCACAAAGGAATCAGAAGGAATGCCAACGTACGTAAGCCCATGTAATAATACCCGGTATGTAGTGAACCTTGTTGGTCTCTCAAATAAGAAAGGTAGGAACGTAACTGAATTCAGGGAAATCTTGTAAAAGAAAGTAAGTCTTTATGACACTTGATGAGGTGGAAGTCGCAATTCTTTAGGCAAATTTACAGTCATTGTGCTACAATTCATTTTATGTGCTGTAGTGGGGATTCATGTTTTGTCATATTTGCCACCACACTCTGCCCCACTTTTGTCAGAATTTTCTGTCCTTATTAAATTCCGCCTCACTCTGATGATCGTGATGATCACATTTTTAAGAATTCCCAACATACAACTCCAGAGGCTGGTTAACCATGCCTGATTTAAATACTGGGAATGACTTCAAAGGTGTTTGTTCATCTTTTCTCGCGTAGGAAATTGCCGATTTTTCATTTTTCACTTCAAATTGTCGTTCATGGCACGTCCCAAATTGTTTCACTGACAGCCAGACTTGAATACAGATGGTGGCTCGAAGCAAATCAGCGATTTCACGTTGACTGCGCACCCGACAGCGAAATCTTTCAGCAAGGCGTTCAACACGAAATCAGGAAACTTGAACAGAAGTCATAGAATGAAAGAAAGCTGCTCGTACTTGAGCATGACGTTTGGCTGGTTGAATTATAAAGGTTGGACTTTTATGTAGCAACTCATCGCTTTGTTGTAACACACTCTTATTCTCTCACCTCTTCATGGCAACTCAATACATATTCGATAACTTCTGATTCGGCGGAAGAAAGCGAGAGAGATGCACGTGCACGAAATGAAAGTGAAGAGGATCAGATTTCATATTGATCCACATTGTTTTATCGACTAAAAATGCGCCCCTGGAATTGGTACGCTTTCCTTTCCAACTTTATCAAACCTGAGCCAATATATACGAATGAGATGATTGAACACGAGATAGGAATCAAATCCTCCGCATTCCTAAAAATCATTGCTCGCATTTCCCGTCTTTTAAATGCGAACGAAAGAGAGGATTGTGAATATGATATTATTAGTATGGAAATAGAAGAGACACACTGGCACAATATTTTGTAATCTCCTTCCGGTTCTAGTAGAAATATCACGGCTTCCGTCTGTGTCGGAAGAATTAGAATTAACAAAATTCCTGGAAACTCATTGTGATAAAAGAGTAAGAGAGAAAGCTGGAGAGAGCTGATGTTTGAAAGCGAAACTGAGAAGGTAAATACGTGAACTGCAAGGATAGATAAGCCTTTGAGGAAGACTACTTTGTTATTATCACCGATACAAATCCACTTTCCCCCGTTTATCACAAGGGAACGGATGAATTTAGTAATTTCTTTAATATCTTCATAATGGGCTGCAAACTTTTCCAGTCATTTCGCTCAAGAGTGAAAGTTGAAATTGTATTGACGCTAAATGCACACATAATATACGAAACTTTTGATGGAAGCTCGTATTCCTCAGATTTTTCATCCATTTTCCCATTGTCTGCGAGAAACGACGTCTGAGCAACTTTTTTCTTCCCTTGATTTCGCAAGACTTTGATAAAGATGTGAACATTCTGTGCTGTTGAATGTGTGTGCCCCGAGGATGATGAAAGTAACTTTTTTTCGTTCGAGAAATCGATCAAAGTTTTTGAAGCAACCATCTGTAACAACTTTTTTAGTACTAAATAAATGGGAGAAAACTGAAATAAAGCGTTCTCGTCCCTCGCAAAGACATTCTCGAAGAAGCGGACACATTCGGAGTTACCTTATTACTACATCCTTTCTGTCGTTAATATGGAATGTACATTTTACGGGCCCATTATAAAGCCGAGAGAAGCCCTCACAAACTTGAGAGACAGTGAGGCACATTACTCTTTATAAAAGAAGCTTCATCTCGGCTCCGAGCAAGTACATCTTACAATATGAGTCGTATATAATTCATGGAAAAGGGTAATCCAGCAGAATCCTTGAAAGGAGACTCACTTTCATGCGTTTTGTACGTCTTTTTTTTCCTCGCCGCTATTTCTCCCTCATTATGATCTTTTCATATCATCTCCAATTTATTTCTACTTCTCCTTTCACCAGCTTCAACTCCAGGCTTCACATGTCGATATAGTGCGAAACACCTTGGACGGCAGTTTGAAGTCGATATGAAAGTAGTATTGTGTCGCCCGGTAGGAACTCATAGTTGTGTGTGTATTGAGAGTGTATCGTTGCTCTCAACTGGCTCAGACAATGCGTGGTCGTCTCGTTGTCTGATGGTGATGACAAAAACATTGTATTTATACTGCATCCCCCACTGCTCACTTTATTGATGGTGGGTGGTAACAAACCGATTGTATTTATCGCAGTTTCCAGCATCGGCAACTTCTATTTCAGAAAACGGCAGTCCTAATACATATTATGGTAGTTAACCATGTTGGTATGGTGGTGTAGCCGTTTCTCGAGGAGAGAGGTTTTTTATGTTTTCTTTCATTAGAACTCGTAAGATTCGAGTGAATGTCGCATTGCTAATGTTTTCCTCAAAGTGTCGTTCGTCGAGGAAAGGCAAAATAAGGTTTCCCTTTGAGAACACTTTATCGCACTGCTGCTCATATAGGCGGTCCTCCATCCGAGAAAATTATGGTTCGCGGCTTGCTCGTCTTTGCAACCGTGTCGCCAACGGAGGAAGCTGGAATAAGAGAAAAGACTGGTGTAATGCAGCCATTTTGAATGAAAGATTATGGAAGACTTCGCCAAAGTGGTTCGTTACCTCAGGTATCGAGCTCTCATTTCGGATTGCCCAACATTACATTCAATCCTGATGAGAGACGGATTCTTGAGAGTGTCTGCGCGATTAGATAGTTTTAAACGGTGAGAAATGAGTCCTATGTCGCATTGTGCGAGTAGAAAGCTTTCAAGGACATTTCTCTTGTTTGAAGTTTGAACCACGGGAAATGACAATTAGATACTGTTCAAAGCTTTCTCCAAACTACTTTTTTCTATTAGTATCGAGTTCTATAAGTGGATACATACATACGTTCAAATACTGTGATGTACTGTTTCTGGTGATAATGTGACTTTTTGCCTGGTCCAGAAATCAAGAAGGATGCTCGAGAGACTGTTGCCGCACTAGTAAAAATGTGCACATCAAATTTAGCGTAATAACTGTAGCACTCGAGAGACTTTAGGTTTGATTACACACAAAGGAAATTGAATATCCTTGTATGACGTCCGTTAAAATATTTATTTTTCTCTGCTTTTGAACGCGGGACAATTTTCATGCGAATAGTGACGCTACTCATATATTCCAAAGGGAATCTCGCGTGATATGCGAAGCCAAACAGTAAAATGATTTTAGTATTGATTTTTCGTCATCTTATTCTTCTCAAGCCATATTACAATATTATTGACTACGTTGAGACGACACAGAAAAATCAAGGGCAACGTAAATGTACGTTTTCTTCACATAAAGTTTAGGTAGCGAAGGACAACCAATATATATTATCGAATAATATACACTCATACGTGGACATGTATTATGTATATTCATAGATTGAAACACAATCCCCTTTGAACAAATCATTTTGATTTTGAATACATCAAACAGTTTCCATTTAATTTTTTTACAGCTAAATGTCAAATTTCCGGGGTACGCTTACCTTCCTACTACCGAATAGACGTCACTATGATTGCATATTACACACAAAGCCTCACGCATGTAGCTTGAATTTTAAAACGTGGACGTATATAACTGGTTAGCACAAATAGCTATAATATCCAACAAACTATATCATGAACGCCTCCTCGTCCATTTTAAAAGACTTTAAGAAAACGATAGGCAGCAATTTTTGAATAGGCTTACAATTTTTTTGCTGGGTTTTTATTTACACAAGAAAGACATTTTCCTGTGATATTAATACCGCACAAAAGCAAGGTTGTGGTGGCATCTAAGTAGCTACGTAGATAGCGAAAAACCCTTTGTGAGAATTGTGAAAGGATTTTTTGAAGAATCATACCAAGTTACACGTCGTGGGCGTAATACCTTTGTTTACAACAAGACAGAATGCGACGCGTTATTACCTAGCACGGCCTCGTACAATGAGAATTTTTTAGATGATTCAAGCTTGAAAAACCTACCTGTCTTTAAATGAACTCATAAAGGACTTGTCCTTTTATACGGAATGACTTACTGGTGTGCCAAGGTGCAAACACGGGTTTTTTGGTTCATTTCCAACGCGTTTATTTCAACGGAAGCACGTTGTACTACTTGATACGGAAGAAATGTCAATGTTTTATGTTTTTTCGCTCGCTATCACAGCATGGCAGGGACATCACTGGAAGGAAGATCGGTTCCAGCTGTAGGTTCCCTACCATCACCATCTTCGGTATCACCACAAACAGCAAGGAAACGACGACCACGTTCAACATTCTTCCTCGTGATCGCACTCTTCCTAGTCGTTACATCTCTCAAGTCCACAACTGGCAGAGGCTTGTCCGAGCGGAGTCACGGTGAGGGCAACGGGGACGAAGCCCCTCATCATCGTCATACTGCAACGAGTGACTTGAAATCTAGTCATGATGCCAAGGAGAACGGCGAGACTCCAAGAGAACACACGACCTCCGAGGGAAAGGGAAATGAGAGGGAGACCACCACAGAAACAGAGGGAGAGGCAGGAACGGAGAGCGAAGGAGCCGCCAGCACAACCGAGGCTACTCCTAGTCACAAACCGAGTAACGAAACTAGCGGCGGCGGTAATACAACAGAATGTAAATCACGGTTCTTTTCCTATAATGATATATTTTATCATCACATTCTTTCCTCAGACATTTATATAATAAGTCACTCCTTATAATAGTAGTAATGAGATGAACTCCTTTCCTGCTGCACCATACAAGAAGTGACTGGGTAACAATGGTTGATTGATATTGACCAGAAAACGTCTTTTTACACAGTTTGCATAATAATAGGGTTATTATTACTAGACTCTATCCTTGCTCTTCTTATTCGACAAGGATACGCCTGCATTGCGTTTTTTTTTGTGTCAGTATATATGCACAGATTTATATTATGTAAAGCCTTTAAAAAATAAATCATATTTAGCGTAAAAAAAGGGGATGTGACATGATAGGAACGTATATATAAAACACATATTGTCACAAGACATCCTTCCTGATCCATTATAAGCACCACTATATACATGTCTCCAGTGTCCATTGTAGTTTCATTGCTTTCTCTTTTGTGTGGATTCTCTAGCGAAAGGAGAGCCAGAGTACTGCGTTCCACCTGCCATCGAACAGTTTCCTCATCCAATTTTAAGTCAGAACTTTCGGAAGCATGGAGGATTTATCCTGTACATATTGATCGCTGCTTACACCTTCTTGGCCCTGGCCATTGTTTGCGACGAGTTCTTTGTGCCATCCCTGGATATTATTTGCGAATGTAGGAAAAAGTGTTGCTTTCTCTCTCTACATACTATTATTCTTACTCTTATTATTGGAATGGAGTGATGTGAGAATATAACTTTGACAACCGTTTTTAGCAGCAATATCGACGCCAAAATATGGAAACAGGTATGTAATGCATCGTTAACTTGTTTTTCAGTGACAAAAATATCACCAGACGTAGCTGGAGCTACGTTCATGGCTGCCGGGTCGTCCGCTCCGGAACTGGCTACCGCATTGATCGGAGTGTTTGTGGCGAAGGTGAGAGGAGAATATTTATGCTCGTAACAAAAGCTATTAATTTGATGTGACTCATTTAGCGCGTTAATGCGTAGCTCATTACGAACGTCATAGTTATTAAGTTCTGCAAAAATTTCTATTGTGTGATCACAATCACTTTATAGCAACGCGTGCAAAGTATGAAACGCATGCAATCAAAAGAGCAACGTACGAGCATTATTCATTACAAAATTTCAGGTCAAAGCGTACGCAATGAATTTTTGCAAAAGCGTGAATCCTAAATACGATACGCGATTACCCAGCAAATGCTGGATTTGGTTAGAAGAGTGAGTCGAAGCATTATATAAAATAGACGGAGAGAATGAAGACAAGCGGATATGTCCCAAACTCATCCGACGAGCCTCTTTCTTTCTCATTGAGACGTGATTGGAAATCATTGAACTCGTTCTCATGCTCGCTAAGCACAAAAGCGCTTTACGCTCTCAAACAAAGTGTAATAATGTGTGTAGGTTCGTCCACACTCTTCTTTTCCCGTTGAGGGAGAAGCTCCGATTTTCGTACACTCTCGACAGGACAGTTAGTCTGAAAAGAGGGCTAAACGGTAAAATAAATACAAGGTAAGAAATCAAAGGGAAGCCGTCTTTTCAAGGGATTGCAAATGGTTCATTCATTGGTGTGAGAAAAAGAGAGGAAGGACCTCAGGAGTCCTCCGCTTTCTCTCCCGTATATCAGTATATTAGTATACAATGTACTTTGCCAGTGAGATGGACCAGACTGCGCTCGAGTCTGTTGATGATGGGAAGAGGAAACGAATAAAATTCACATGAATGAGTTTATATAGACCCCCACAGTAGTCGCATACGAAGTCCTCGTTCCTTGGTGAAATGCGCTTTCCTCCTCGCTGAAAAGAGAGTTGGACTAGAGAAAGTGGCGACAAACGGCCTCACATGTCTGGAGACCAGTGAGTTTGTAGTGTGTGTGGAGTGTATTATGTAATCATCGACGTATGTATGCATAGCGATACTAGAGAGTCACAAAAAACTATGTAACTTTCCCTTGTTCACTAGATGAAAGCGAGCGGCATGCACAATGGGAGTCGGAGAAAGCGGGCATTATCATGATGATGGTGTGACGGAGAGAAAACGAGGAGAAAGGAGTATATTAGATACAAGTTTATATTGAGGAGAGTAACGGGGAAAAAAATCGGACCGTGCACAACTCTCAGAGCCGAGTATTAAAGCACTGGTTGAGGAGACGGGAGAAAGTTAGGGAAACATAAAAGTTATCATCGTCCTCAAAAGAGCTGAGAGTAAAGAGAGGAGTGTGTGTAATGCATGTGATAGGAGAGATGGGATGGTGGTGGTGGGCCAAAGCGAAACCAGTTTTGTCACTGTTTTCCAGAGAACAAGAGACTTCCACGTTGAGCGCATTTATAACAGGAAAAAAAATGGAATCACTTTGCACTTTATCCTTTTCATCCATAATAACTGCATGTTGTACCCTTGGCTCTTCCTTGATATGAATAGAGTGTTTCATATTATTTTCTTCCCATTCTCTGATGTGAGAAAGTGGATGAGTATATAGTGCCTATGAACCCAGTACGAGCTCATGTTCTGCACGTTGCAATAATATTATAAACTTGCTGACGTGAATGTCGTTGTGCTTGTTAGAGGTTTGTTCGTCCCACATCTCTCGTGGAGGGGGCCATAAAGTTTACTCTTTATGAAATTCATTTTTTTAAACATCCAAACGCCAAAGGGAATCACGCATTGAATGTAAAACAACTGCTTTAATGGTGTGACTACAGAATGGATCGTGAAATTTAAAACGGATGACCTCATTGTTCTGAGATTCGTCTTGATCGAAGTCACAACCAAGTCTGCATGCTTCAAGGTTGCATTCGTGCCATTTTGAATGTACACATTGAAATCTCCTGTTTATGTTCATTTTTTTTAATAAACTCCACAGTTGGTAAGTCTACTTCCGCTGTACGAGGCTTCAGAAGCTGCGGAGAAGTTGCTCTAACCTCGAGAGAGATGGTTGACATTTAAGCTGAAGTACGAAGTGCGCACATTATGCTCGCAAAGTGAATGCGTTGGCGACTCCGAACAAAGTAGGACAGAAAGTCGGTATTCGTTAAGTTCAACTTTTATGTAGCGATAAGTACGTCCTACTCTCATCGTCACATCTCTACCAAAAAATTTCCCTTTTGCGTCGTATCCACGCACCACCCACGATGTACGGAGGTAGATGTTGTGAAGTCTAAAGTCTAAAGAGCTGCACAATCGCTTATTGCTTGTTTATTGGATGTCGTAGACATTCTAATCCCACGAATGTTTCTCCTTTTTATTTCTGTTTGAGCATCCGAAATGTGTCAGACTGGAGCCAGTATGGGTAGAGTTTCTTTATGTATAAAAAACGGGAGTTTTTATGCTCACTTCGTTTACTACTGCAAATTATATCATAATCTGAAAAAACATAGTTCTGAACAGCGGAAAAAGAAACTGGAGCGGAGAAACGGTGGAGAGCAAGATTTTTTTTTTGACAAGCCTACATTTTGGTATTAAATATTAGAAGTTTTTTAGTAAATGACATCCTCTGGGAATTGGCACAATACGCACAACAAAATAGAACATGGTGACAACCTCCATTCCATAGACTTGCATAGAATTTTCCTTAGAATTGATGAGAACTATGCCACATAAACGCTATTATGCATTTGTCAATGTAACGCGATCTATGGAGGTTGGCAAGCCAAATTAGCTTAGGTGGAAAATATTCTCCAGGAAAATCTTCACCAGTGAGTATTATTCTCACCACTGACTCATCCCATTATTGTCGTAATCTCAGTTCGGCATAATTGGTTGAGATTCTTTAGTCCAACTCGGTCCTTTCGGTGTCCAATAATTCAGGAAGAGAATGGATTAAGGCACAGGCCATTTTCACAGTAATGCGATTTGATGAGAAAATGTGACAGGGTTTGTGAAATATAGAATGATTTTTGCTTCAAAGACTCTCCTTCTGAATCGGATTTTCTGATTAGCCTTTGATGACGATAATGAGCCAAAAAAATGCCTTCGACGAACTCGAGTAGCGGGCTAATATCTACCTTGCAAATTGAATTTGCTCTCTTTTATTCCAGGATGACATCGGGGTTAGCGGTGTCATAGGCTCGGCTGTGTTCAACATCATGTTCGTCATCAGCATTTGCAGCTTACTCACACCGACTGTTCTCTACTTGAATTGGTGGCCGGTGTTCAGGGACTGCTTCTTCTACATGGTCAGCATTTTAGCCCTTTTGATTACCATCCTGGATGAGGAGATCGAATGGTGAGTGAAATACTTATATCTTTTATGTAGATGGCAATGATTGGTATGATGAATGTGTTTGACCTTGTCGTCTCCGTAGGTACGAGTCGGTGATGCTGCTGCTACTCTACGTCCTGTATTGCTACGCAATGTATATGAACACAGTGCTGGAAGCGTGGGCCCACACACTGCCCATTAAATTTCCTGTAGTTCAAGTTCCAATTCCAAATGAAAGCTCCGGTTTGGTGACTTACAAGTCGGCGAAAAGCGATCACGGCGCTACGGGTCAAGGGGGCGAAAGCATTGTTGTGGAGGGTGCCGTTCCCACCCTAAGCTCTCAGGGGGTGTCTGACCCTTACGCAGATCCTTGGGGGGATGGGGGTGAGACTACTAGGAATTACTGGGAAAAGTTTTAAAGGCATTGGACAAGGTGTGTAACAAGTGTTATTTTGACTTGTTTGCAATGCCAGGGGTGACGGGTGCCAACGAGCAGGTAGGTAATGCAGGGGGCTACGCTGGCCCTGCTGCGGAAGGGATGGATCCACCAAAGAAAGTGCCACCTCAGCCAGAGTCGATCTTGGCTCACTTGAATCCTCCTGCCGAGTCCTCCTTGCCAAAGAAAATTCTGTGGCGAATATCATCACCGCTAATTTACTTGTTCTACTACACCGTCCCGGACTGTCGATTGGAAGCCTGGAAATCATGGTACGTCGTCACCTTCGTTGTGTCCATGATCTGGATCGCTCTCTTTTCATATATCATGGTGTGGATGATCACGATTGTGGGTATGAACCTATTCTTCCCATAAAATTTCCTACTGTACTTTTCTCGAGTGAATAAGCAACAAAATGTATAACATGTCTGCTCTATGAAACCAGGCTTTACTGCTGGAATTCCTGATACCGTTATGGGACTCACCTTTGTGGCTGCTGGGGTCAGCGTTCCAGACGCACTCTCGTCTCTCGCTGTAGTTAAAGAAGGTAAATGGGAAAATGCTTTCTCTCAAAAACTCCCAACTACAGGAGGAAGGTGAAGGATAATTTTATTACAAATGTTCAGGTCTCGGTGATATGGCTGTGTCAAATGCGATTGGTTCAAACGTCTTCGACATCCTTATCTGCCTGGGCCTCCCGTGGTTTCTCTCTACAGTCATAGTTCATCCTGGAGAACCTGTCAAAGTGATTAGTAAAGGTACTCTAGCTCCAACTTCGAGTATTTACATTACACGTCCAACTGTCATCCATCTCTCATCTTTGAAAATTTCTCATTTTTTCCAGGCTTGACTTACTCCACCTTTTCATTACTGTCCACCGTAGCGTTTCTCCTGCTTGTGACCCACTACAACGGCTGGAAGCTGGATAAGAAATACGGGATTTTACTGATGCTCTGGTACATCTTTTTCATGGTATTTGCCAGTCTCTATGAACTTAACGTCTTTGGCCCGTTCAACCCGCGGGAGTGCGATAGCAAATATTAGTTGTCACGAGTTGCGTAAACTGTAAAAGCCAGACACATATTTTACTGTGTGTTACAATCGGCACAATCCACCTGCGTCACAAAACACAGAACACGCTCATTGAGATTTGTTCCTTGAATGCCTACTGAAATTTCACCTGTCGACGAAACACTTACACTTCAAAACTATTTCCACATCAGATAATATGCAAGAAACACTTAATATTTTACCATGGGAGAACGATGAAACTGAAACTAAGTAGACGTAGAACACGTATAAAACCACTAACTTTCGTAATTGAACACCGATGCTGCAACGGGAGGTTAATCCAATAGACACACTGTTCTCGTTTCGTTTACTCTATTTATTATCTCAATTACATTTCGAAAACAAGAGTAAGAAACAGAAACTAATTATTCGGACGATACATAATACTGTTTGACTATCCGTTGATTACTTCAGCATGTACTCCGTCAGTATATATATTTTTTAAGTTAATGGTAGATTGTTTGAATTCCTCTGATTAACCACGCGACACAATACTTTACGTAAATACGGTGAACAACGTACTTGAGAAAGGCAATAATAACGATGAAAACCTTGGTGATTCCCGTTACAACTTAACACATAAACTGCCGAAAATGTTTGTAACCTTCTGCTCTTCCAGAACATTTAAATCATTACTACAAAAAAATATTACACTTGTAAGCACCAGCACAAGTCCTACCACAAAGGTATAATTGCTTCTTTATGTTCAACATCTCATCAACTAGAAGACCTTGACCCAAAACTCAGCAGAGAGACGCTACACAAGCTTTATAAGAAACAATCAAGCAGCCTGATTCAGGCTTCTCCATTCCTGCATTTGACTAAGAGGAAACTCCCATTATTGAAACTGGTTTCCTTGAAAACCTACACAGGAATATATGCAAACCAAATATGTTTACCCAAACGGCTTCTAATGGAAAAAAGTATATACAATTAACGTTGCATAAACTCTCGCGCTGCGAGCATCTCCAAAGAAAATTAACTTTCTCCTGTGACACCCATTGTGGAGTCGAGGAGAGTTCAGCAAAAGCAAAACGTGATAAGCTTCATTCTCAACTATGATGGAATAAAGGATGACGCACTCTACATCAGGTTATTTTAATGGTACTTCAAACGGTGCTGTGCTGATAAACGTTATTCGAAATGTAGGTGGTAATCATGTATAACCAAAAGTAGGATTTTAAAAAGCTTATAATTTTCATAGGATCCTAAGCATCCTGCTGCCTTTGACAAGGAGTCACTCGAAGACTACAAAAGCTCAAGGAGACGGCACTGCTTTGAGCTTTTAGGTTGTCACTCGAGCAGTCCTGTATTATTGGAAACCCTCCCAAACGTTTTTGTAAGGCTCACACGTGTCGGCACACTACGAAGCCTTCGAAGGCCTTTGGAGGGGCGGAATGATGAACAATTTTTGAATGCGGATGTAATATACAAAGTGTGATTGATGGTACTCTGTGATCAGTTTTGTAATGGCCCTTAACTGATAAGAGAGTTAAAATTTGCAATTCACATTTAATACAAGTTTTCACGTAGATTGTCCGTGAACGTTGGCATGCTTTCGTAGCACTGTCGAAGGCAGCAGGATTGATAGAGTTTGCGTATAAGCATAGTTTATGATAAATGTAGAACAACTGAAACTTTTGATGTTTGCACGTTTGGCCTGATGACCGTCGGCAATGATCAGGTCAAACATGCAGCCTTGTGAAAATTACTGTGTACTCGTATGAACAAAGGAGCTATTGCCAGATTTGTCGTGATAGGTTACACATTGTTTAAAAAAAAGAGTGTCATTACGGCTATTCTGCCTTCGTTAATGCTTGAGACGATAAATCTATCGATCATAATAATGTGCTTGATACCAGTTCATGTGTAAATTACGCACTCTCTCCTCTTTCCGAACAATATTTACTAATTGGACACTGTGAAGGACTTGTTGTTACAATAATTACAAAAATCTGGCTTGGTTATATGGAAAAGATTTATTCAAAGACAATACTAATCTGTATGATATATTACAACGTTTTCAAATGTCTGATGTACAATAATTCAAAGAGTTTATTACACAACTGCACTCCTTCAGTGCAGAGAAAGGGGGACTCGCTAAAATTTAGATGCTTTATTTCGAGGATCAACTTCAAACACAATTATTTTAGTGTGCACAACCAGTCGAGGCGAGACTTCGCAACATCTTTTTCACGCACATGAACTAAGCTTGAAATGCTATATGATTTCTCTTCTGACAATAAGTTACAGCAAACAGGAGTGTGGATGCTTGAAATAAATACATCCAAAATACTATTACACATACTAGTCGTCATTTTTGCCAAGATTTTACTCCCTTAACTAAACTAACGTCTTACGTGTTTCCGTAAATAAGTACTAAAAATGGTAAACGTATCATCGAAGTTGATGTAAGCAATTCAATCTCATACAAATTCTATATGATACGAGTTAACAGTAAATAGTTTATAGTCCACTTCACAATCAAATTACTGAACAAAAAAAAGGTGCAGTGTGATTTCATGTACATAAGTTAGCATTTCCCTTTTCAATCATATTTTATCACCTACAGATAAGTATTCGTACCTAAATCCGACGTAGACATCTCTTCAAATTGATGATTGGGATCGTATATAGGTAGTTTCGCTGTAAATTGTTTGTCCTCTGGTTTAACCAATGTCAAATCCTGTGAGTGTTTTGCACTGTACATAAAATATTACGGTTTCGTTCGTAGATTTGCTCGAATAGGGTACCTTCAATGTGCTCTCTCTCTTAATCGATATACTTAATAGTAAGGTGGTTTCTTTAATCTGTAAATATGACATAGGCTAAGCATCACAAACAGCATGAGATATGCGGGAACCTCATGGACTAATGACAATAATCAATAGAATAGTGACCACAGCATCTCTGTCAATTAGCCTAAGTGATGGTCAACATTTTGCATGTCAATTCTCAACTTTGTTAGTCTGTACAGAGTTTTTCATACATGATTGTCAATGGTAGTGGGTAGGGACATTAGTTAATCGTCAACAATTACATTCCTTTTCGTACGGATACTAGCGTATGATTGTGTTGTAGACAGGGGTTGAAATGGTATGTACGGTTTGACACACAAATAATCAGTAACTCAGTCATACTCATACTTTCATGTTAGGGATAGATTTGTTAGGAGTTTAGTGTCTATCATTTGTTCCGTTTTTGTTCACCATTTTGGTAACTAAAGAATCAAACAACATGGCTACATGAGGTACATACATACACATACATACAGAAAGAGAAATCAGAATCTTTTGAGAATCCAGTGTTTGTTTTTTTCTACCATGATACATTATAACAAGACGATGACTACATCATAAACTCTTGGATGGTGGTGCGTGCAAAAATGATTATTGCGAGAGTGTAACCTCGCCTAAATGTTGCAGGATAAGTATAGAATATTATAAAAAAATATATAATATCTTGACTAAGTTCTATGAAATGGTTGACTTAATGCCTAAAACGACAATATGTAATACGGAATTCAAGACCGCCATTGTCTGGAAGCTGAAAATCTGCATTGAGAGATATTGGTGGAACAATGATGGAAAATATGGCTTTCTCTTCTGGTTTACATGTGATTTCCAGAACTGCATACCTTATGTTACTTGTGATGGAAACAGCTTCGTATATTCCTTGAACATGAAAATTATTCTACCTTCTTACGACAAATAACATTACATTTATGAACTTAGCTTGCTTCAAAGTCTAACAAATGGGAAACACCTTGAGGACAAGATGATGACAATATTTACTACAGAAACAAAAATTACAGACTTTGTACACACAATCTTTGTGGTTCTTATATATTGATATACCTGAGTCGAACCTTGATTGATTTCGCACAGAGATACGAAGATAATCGTTTACAAAATTATTATGTAATTTAAAAGCTCCAGTGTTGAGGGAGACAGACGCATTCAAGAACAATTGGGGCAGACAATAACAATTTCAAGGAGGGTCTCCACATAATTTTTAAATCCCAGCTTACACTACCCGCATGAAGCATTCTGTCACAACTATTTTCAAGTGGGAGATTCCTGAGTTTGATCATGTAAAAATTGGTTCCCGGATAGGAAAAAGGAATGCATAATATGCGCGGTGTGTACATTTAAATAGGAATATAGCAAAACATTTTGCACTTGCACTCAAATCACAAATGGATAATTTCAAATGATTTGTATATATGAAAATCGTCATCAAAAGCCAATGCACAACCGTCAACACTATTATTATGGCAACTCACCAAAGCATGCACTCATCACTGCACTTGCACATTAATACTAATTTCGGCACTGCACGCACTCCGTCAACTCCTCCAGAACGGTTGCTTTGATCGTAATTAGAAAGCGAAGTTATCATGGTAGAGAAAACGACAAAAATATTGTTTTCCTGTCAGCAAACATGTTAAAAAGCACATCAAAAAGCCAACGATAATTCAACACATTTTTGCATCCTTTTCTTGATTGCCTATAGATATAGAGTGTAATAGCAATAGGAAGATGTAGATTTGTACAGTATGCATGTATATATTATGCACGTTTTTTAAGTACAACTGCACGGTATTGTAGACTAGTCATTTTTTTCATGCACTGCACCGCACCTACACCATAACAGTTTTTAACTAAAAAATCAACAAAAAAAGAAACAAATGTTCAATACTGTAAATACTGTATGTACGTCACTGTTTTAAAGATTTGATTTTAGTTTAACTGAATGCAGCCATTATAATAAAAGAAGCATGGTAAAATAGCACAACCTCACACATTCTACACTCTATTTGCATTTGAGTCAAGTGGAATTCATCTAAATTTGTAATGCATCATACGTTGAGGTAAAAGAACACTTCAGAATTATGTATTCTTTGTCACAAATATATACTCTGTTCTCATATAGTGGAGCACGTAAGGGAGAAAATGAACATTTGTTGAAAGGTATATGTATATATAACGTATTAATTATATGAGCTAAAGTCAACTTTAATTGCGAAAATTGGATATCAGGCAGGTGTGCATATGTTGTAGATAGAAGAAATGTGGATCGCTTCACCTCACAATAATTATATCTCACATCACCAAAAAAAGAATCGTAGTGTGGAGAAAAGAAATTGGTGAAAAAAAATTCCCAATGATATTGAAACCTAATTATAAAGTTAACGTGAACACTTTACAGTTGTAGTAGTACGTTGTTTGTAGTAGAAAACATACTATAATCGGGCAAAATAATGAAATTCACATTATCCAGAAGATTATCACTGTTACAGTACGCACCCCGTTTCAATCATTCCTTCAGGCATTTGCGAAGAGAAATCGAGTGTGAAAATGGTAATTAATGTAAGATCCACGTGTACAACGTGAGTTGCTTGAGAAAACTATTATATCAAGATGAATGACGAAAGGAATGCTGCGTAAACTTGTCGAGTGGGAAAATGTAGTGTTTTCAAGCCAGTTGTGTACTCAATGGCGTACATGTCGTAGTCCTACACATAATCTCATTTTAGTGTTGCGATGGAAAAAATATAAAGTACCATAGGAACACACACTCTTATCATGTTAAAAAAATATATTATTACTATTATCAAGGGTAGAAAGTGAAAAATGTGGGTTAGTTCAGGTAGTATATGATCGGCACTATATTGCAGAGTATTAGTACTTACAAACTGTAATAAGAAGTTGGTGAAAGTTTTAAAAAAAAGTATTTAGTTTTCACTACCCATGTTTATTGTAACTTTCACACACAGAAAAAAAAAGATGAAAAAACCTTCAATGAAAAAAAAACTACATAGTTGTCAGTAGTCGGTATACACATATATTATGCATATATAAACAAATATCAACCATACCAAAAATACATAATAATGATACTATGAATAATTACAACTACACTATATAATATTCTGTATAATGTATAATTCTAAACGTTGTGCGTATTAAAGAAAAAAATGTGGAAAATGTTATTTCTCTCTCTTGGTTGTGTCGTCATTGGACTCGTCCAGTTGTCACCTTCTGAATGACCAAACGAATCAAGCGTTTTCTTAGCCTTTTTTTTAGCAATTCCATTTAAAGTTGTACAAAAACTGGTCGACATTCATCACCATCAGTCAAAACAGAGATGCTCTGTGCCATAGAATGGATGAGCTTTCTTTTAGGAAACTGGCAGCTGACAACATGCATATTCCATCATGACGGTTACTTAATACGTTTAAAAATTCCTCCGCAGCAAGCAAATCCCTACGGATTATCTTTCACCAAGTTTCGCGACAGGGAGTGGGAACACGCAATAAGCGAAAGCGTTTAGAAAGGTTGCCACTGCGACAATCCGGTGGATCACGTAGCAAAGCTTCTAGATGCGGAGAGCGAACTCGTGTGCTCATCTTGGAATGTCATCCAGCAGGGTAATGTATACACCTAATTCGCACAGCACTTAAAAAGCCGTAAGTTTATTTGCTCAAGTGTGACTTTGACTGAGTTCTCACTCGTTTTTCATACACCACAAAACGAAGACGGTTGCAATTTGACTCGTGTAAATTTCTCACACATTCCAATCTCCACGCTTTCACATTATTACTGAAGGAGCGCGTATGGTGGTGGTGGTATGGTGGTGTGCTTTGAAGTCTTTACTGGAGTCGAGTCATTGTACAGACTATATGCCTAGAACGTGGAATGAAGATGGCATCGTTTCGTGCATGAGTTGCCCTGTGGTTTGTCTCCTATTTTGCACATTTCACCGTTTCCCCCATTTTACACTTGTGCATAATGAACAAGCCTATTCCCATCAAGGCAGAGAGAAAGCACATGCGAAGTTGGAAAATACATGTGGGCAAGTTACACGAATTGTTTGTTCAAAAGACACACACGTATACGGGAGCATGGACAATTTTGTGGAGGCACGGTTTTCATCATGGAAATGCTCCCTGCTTTTTTCCAGATTAAGAGTATTCTTTTCTTTGATAATTTAAGTAGACAGGTGTGGCTTTTTACCGGACTGAAGTGACTTTCTTGCGTTTAGTTGCTTTCACCCTTGCATTCGAGAGGGACGTGTGCATTGGAGAGGCGAGAGAGAAGATAGTGTGTGTAACAGGAGAGGACTGTGTGCTCACAAACACACACTCGTGCAAATTCACTATTGCCGACTTTCCCCTTTTTGTATTAAGTTACTTGGGAAGTGATGGGCTCGTGTTTGTTTCACCGCTCCGCAACGTTCCCACTTTTTTTTCGCTAAGAGAAAGCAAAAAGAGATAATGGTCCTGTAGCATTTTGTGTTCCTTTTTTCTGGAGAAAGTGCGTTCATTGCAGAATAGGTATTAGTCGATGATAGCGTGCAAACGTTGTGGACTACAGTAGATTTTGTTACGACTATGCCTACTGCCTCGTGTCATGACTTTTCCCATGCATATTTCTTGGGGAAAAGGTGGACGAGCGAATTTGATATAGCTTCCTGCTCCAGATGAAAGTATACCCAGAAAATATTCCTCACTGGTGCATTAGCAAGTGTGAACTCGAAACGTTTCCATATTTCCGCAAAACTCCCTCTCAACATATTTCTCTCTGAAAGGTGGCCCTCGAGACTACCTTTTTTCATGGGGACAGGTGGCTCGCTCTTTCATATGAAGACATGGGCTTCCCAACGTGGAGAGGCGTATCATCATCAGTTGTGAAAATTGTGGAATACTTTACAGTGTCAACGCTTTGTCACCCTTTCCGCAGTCACCAGAGTCCTTAGTCATTGTATACAAAGTGTCACAGAGAAAAACAACATTGTCACTGAATATAGATGGCTTCCTCGGAGACAAAGTCGATTTAACCAAATTTACTAAGCCACGCAGGTGAGCAACTATTTCTTTCACACATAAACACCATATATCGCTTTCCTCCAATATCCATTATCGAAATAGAAATGCAAACACAATCTTGGTTCGTGCTCTGCATAAAGTACGTAGAGATTATCAGGCATCTATATAATAATAAAAATACGCGGACTTTTGAATAGACGAAAAGTTTGGCTATGGAAATAAACACGTGCACATTTAGCTGTTTTCGAACTTTTACGAATGGGTTATCAGAAATTAACAGGTACTTATTAGTTTGAGAGATGTATCATACTTTACAATTGATTGGTAAGAACCACGTAATACATATTGTGTGATCCGGACGTAAAAGAAAGTCTCTATGCAAAAAGGCACGAGAGAAAGAACGGGGAAAACGAGAGAGTTACTTGTTGGTCTTTACTTGCTCTTCCTGTCTATTAGATTATTTATGCAAGTCACGTTATAGTGAGGAAGCTATGAGCAGCATAGTAACTCCTTACCAAAAAAAGGCTTCTTCCTGCACCTGTGTAGCCTCTTTCCTCTCTATCGTGTCGCGGTAGAGCGTGTGTGAAAAAAAACAGTTTTTATACACTTTTTTTTCTTTCGCGATACAATTTGTAAAAGTTTTCTCTTCACATTATATCGGAAGTGTATATGAAATAAAAGTTTAGCCGAGAAGTTTTGGGTGTGAGAAAAGTAGGTGTAAATTTTTCAATACATTTCCCCTTACAATAAGATACTCTATGTATTCATAATTTAGTATTAGCTCGCTCCCCGCGTGTTGTGTCATGTTCCTTTGTTTCTCGCCGAGACTCAAACTCCATAATAATATCCCGATTGTGTGGTGGAGGTGACGTAAAAGAGAAAGTAAGTCTATTCTGACCCGACTCACTGGATCTTGTGATCATGATGCTTGCCTGTACACGCGATGTTGTTTCAAAGTTCAAAAGGGACTGTGAGATCCCGAATGGATACATGGAAGGAAATGCTATAGGTGAAGTGTGAGAGAAAAAATTCCGCTTGCTTTCCCTTTTCACTCTGAAGAGAAAGCAAAGTTGAAAAAAAGTCAAACACTTGAAATTCAAAACTCTGGCGGTGATACAACGGTTGTCGAGAGTCTTGTTTGTATTCACGACAAGGTGGGAAAGTATATATTCTAAGGAATGTGACACTTGAATCCTAAAAAATTCCAGGCTTTTTTTATAAAGGAAATGTGATAAGCTTTCGAGTGTTGAGTTTCTATACTTCACTCAGTGTGTCAACATAAGTTGACCGGGGAGAGTGTAAACTTGTTTGTTACAACACATTTACAACAATTTTCAGGAAATCCGAGATGAACATGGAGTTTACATCTTTTTTCTGCTCGCAATTCACAATTTGCCGAATTTGTATGTGTTTGCTATAACACGGTGAGAGGTACGAGTAGCCGTTGCTTGGCACAATGCATTTTTCATATGGCGCTACCCTAGAATGGGAAAGCATCAAGTGTGGACTCAAAAATGATTGTATGCAAGTTTTGCTAACACTGCAGCCAACTAGACAATGCAACAAATAGTACAGATATAACTCAACAAATCCTACTAAATACATTGTCCAAAAATTATTACATTACGCACTTAATATGAAATCAAATAGTAATGTAAAAATGTTCCGAATAGATAGATTGCACTGTAGTATAAAAGTCGTACACAAAAAAGAAATTTCCCTTTTATACATACGCCCACGATTTAGGAAAAGGAAGATGAAACGGAGTGAAGTGTGTGTGACAAGCTCATACAATTTTTACTTCCGACGAAACCAGCGAGCTACGACAGAGAAAGCGATGTCAATATTTAGATGCTCTGGAAAATTAATAAGCTTGGTGAAGCATGCGATTATGACTTCTCCAAAATTACATTGTTGATCCATCTGGAAAAGTAGGATATTATACTGTATTGAATAATAGAACTGTTTCATCTCACTACTCTCCTTTTCAATCGCATCGAATTGTCTGATAACGCTCTGCTGGCAATCCTTTGAGATTTTAAATTTTGAGACAAATATTTGCACGAGTTTCAATCGACATTATTGCGCTCTGAACGAAATCGAAATATTTCAATAAACGACCATCAAAATCCACGTTGAGAAATCAGGACTAAAATAAGTACGTATCTCACATTAACACTGAAATTCAGAAGTGTTCACCGAATTTCATAATCGTAAACTGTGCTGCCTTGAGATGTCGAATTACGTTCTTGTGTTACATGGAGCCCCCACTGATCCGTATTGAGTTTCAGCTCATTCCGCAGGAGAGAACGTAATACACTGCGTAAACAATGACGCATAATGCACAATATCTCACATTCTCGTGAGGCACGTGCTGAATCACGTCCATTCCCAGTAATCCCACTCACGTTTACCATGTGTGTAATAACAATAGTAATCAAAGCATAAGCCAGTTGTAGCTTCTGATAGAATCATTGTGCAATTGATTAATCATCCATGGATTACACACTAGAGGAAAATGAATGCCCCCTGCGAGGCAGGAGGTATATCACTCAATCTGACTTTTATGCAATTTGAGAGAGGTAGGCCACTGAAGGAATTTCCAGTCGAGATGCTATATCCCCTTTCTCCCACATTTTATATCAAATGCAATCGCATGGAGAAAGGAAGAATCCGTATTTTTTCTTATACATCGCTTAATCCTTCACCAAGGGTTTTCAGGGATTTGTCCAGGTTTTTTTTCTCCGGTCGACTCCATGTTTCCTTTCGGATCAGTGCGGGCAGCTGCGATGGTCTGTCAGAAAAGTGAAAGTAAAGGCGAACTGACAAATTATGCATAGCTTTGCGACTGCCGGATCACCAATTGCTCACCAACGATGATCATCCTGTCTTATTTGTATGCTTGCCAACAAGGCAAACATGAATCCAATTATTCAGCTCTGATTCATTTCAATGCTATTAGCAGCTTGCAAGGATCCCCAGCGTCTTGTACCGGTCAGTCATTGACGACACACGGTCAACTAATTTGAGTCCACGACTGTTCCTACGGTTAACTGAATAACATGCTGAAGGTGTACCTGAGAAGAAAGGAAAGCTAAAGGAAGACATTCTGGAATTTGGTGATGTGATTTAATCTGATAACTATGCACTCGTGAAGTGCTTACGCTAGTTTCTCTCCGGTAGCCCGATAGAACACGTTCGACAACTCCGACTTGACGACTGAATGCGTATTGAGGAAGTCGTGGAATTTTTATGACTTCTCATAAACACTTTTAGATGAAATGAGAATAATGGAGTTGACCAGTGCAGAAAGGAAGTTCACACAAATGATTGGCAATTCTTCTCAAACTCACTCTACATCTCTTTACATGACAGACAAAAACTGAATGCCAAAAGCGTAGCTACATATTTTCGAGTATCAACGTGTTCAGCAAAACCAGGTGGTGAATCACACGGTTAATATTTCACTTTTGTATATTGATAGTTTTCAAGTCTTCATTCCTACCAAAAAGTGAGTCGTACAATTATTCAGTCGGAATGTGGGTCGTTGAAAATAATAAGTAATCCGGGAAGGCAAACGCGGAAACCATGTCATATTCTTATACAACATAAAATCGATGTAAAAATTTCGGACGGATATTGCTAGCTAAAAGTACGTTGTTACTTTATGGAATATAATTATATCAAGAACACAACCGTTTCTACTATATATTTAAGTCAAAATTTATATAGGGAAACTATATATAAATGGGATACCTTTGTCGATGTGAAAAAAACACTAAAGATTGACTTCTCACTAGAATGTACAAATAAATTAGAAAGTCGACCCAGAAGAATTTGAAATTCGATGAAATTCATTTTAACTGGATATGATATAGGCGTGGCTGGGAAGGCATGTCCAAAAACCGAAGCGAGACACCAATAACATCGTAGCCCGGTGTGCTTCAATACTTAGTATTTCATTGTGTAGTATGTACACGTTTATTGCGGACATGAACGGCATTCAAGCTATTCAAAATATGGGGGTTATGCCAACCACAAACTATGCTTTGATTACAAATAATTTTGCGAATAAAAATCTAGGAAACTCGGTCATTAAAATCCTAGTTGTGTCATCAAATCCTCATGAAATAGTTTGAACACTTCACGAAAGCATTGGTTTCATTGACCAGGCTTCGAAGATTCATAACTCATCACCTTTTAGAGGCTAGACAATAGGGCAAAATCTAAGGCAAAATGAAAGTCATATTTTTTTTTGGATTTACACAAATCAACTTTGCAATGTCAATTGGTGAAAGTAGAAGATTTCTTAGATAGCCCCAGCGTCAGAAGAGTGACACAGTAACACATTAATCTTATGACTACACAAGTTACGCAATAGTTGCTATCTAGAATCTAGTTAATTCTTCAATTTCCAAGTTATTCCTCACAAACAGGTTGCCGACAAGCGTGTTTAATTTAGACGGAATGTGGCTTTTTTTAGCGGTGTCCGCTTAACACTGGTAACGCTGTTCAAAAGTTGTACCTTTAATTTTTTCAATGTTCATTTATTTTTCTCGTTTTATTACACATATATGTTCTCTGGAACTAAAGGTAATCTGCGACTTTTTGTTTTCAGGTCATCCACTGTTAAACCCAGTCGTCAGATCATTCTTACAGGGTTTTGGTTTTTTGGTGTGCGGAAACTCGCCAGTCTACAAAAACCACCATATCAAGAGTGTACAGAAAAGAAGTACTGCAAAATCCCACTATAATCTTTTCTAGTACAGAAAGAAAGGCACAGCCATCCTCAGGAGCTATGGCTATAATATAGAAGCAAGCCATTTATTCTGCTTCCGTATTGTTTCCTCCTTGAAAGGAAAACAATTTTATGCATCCACAAGTTTATCATTGATCAGCCAACTCTCATAAATATACAGGGGCACTACTCCTCCACAAAACCTACACACGACCGACGTCTTACTGGTGAATGTTGAAAAAAAACATCAATTTCAATAATGGCTCTATGTGCAACGCGATGCACAGGGAAAACCACTACCTCCTCGTGGTTCTTTCTTTACTTTCTTTACTTTCTCTCCAACTTTCTCCCTGTACTCCATCGTTTTTTATGTGATCGAAAATGCCGAATCTATGAACGTGTTTGTGTGTGTAAGCTTGTGTGTCATGTACAGAAGACATTACTCTTGTTTATATGTACTCCTTCGAAAAGAAGGAGAGCTGTGGAGTACATGACGAAGTCCAGAAAAAAAGATTCTGTTATTTCGATAATAATAATGCTTCATGCTAAGCCTCTCTCACTGCTTGCACCTCCATTAAGTAAGTGGGTCACGAAACCAGAAAAAAGTGATAGCAGTCATTCATTATGAGTGACAAGGAAACCAAATCATCATCAAAATATTATCATGCCATAAAATAGATACGATGTTTTTGTGGTTGTTGTTCGTGTAGCCGTCTTCACTCGTTTAGTTCAGCTTTCGTGGGTTTCCAAGCTAAAAGAGTCGTCGCCTACATTTCAATAAGTGAGAGAAACTAAAAGCCAATTTCATCTTGTGAGGAATTGGGGAAGTGAAAGTAAATAGGAGAAAATATTCTGCTTTTTGAAAAGCTATAGGCAAAGATAAAAGCCATCCTTTGTGCATTTCTTATTCTTCGATTGAACAAGGAAAACATCTCGTTGTAACTGAATTAATGCGGCTCCTGAGATATTCTGTATTTTTATTACAATAATGAAAAGTGACTGGCGTCATGAAGATGACTTTCTTGCACCTCTTGTAACGAGCTGCAATATGAGACTATTCGTATCTATTTCGTCGTATTTACTGTTCCACTCCTTACATCACCGAATAACTTGTCACCTAATACTCTCGACTAAACAGTGTCGTCTGTCGTGTTGCTGGAAAATGTGTGAGTATCTATTTCGCGTAGGCCAGAGCTGGAGGAAACCTTAGACTTTCTCCAGTTCTGGACACAAACTTTGCTTACAGTAAAGATTGCCAAGAAAAAATACTTTGATGCACTCGTTTTTCACGAGGCTCTTCCCGTCCTGCTTTCAGCAAACAATTCTTGGAATTTTATAACGAAGCTTGAAAAAAATCAAATTTTGCATCAGCCTACCTTTCGGCTCATTTTATAACGATGCAATACCCATCCACCCACATTTCCAAACGTTTTTCTCGAAATTGTTCCAGTCCTATGTGTTTAAGGCAAAATTGGATATGAGTTTCTTTTTTTTTTAAAAAAAAAAAAAGCTCGCAAAAGATGAAAAGCTAAAGGCGCTTAATGCGGTAAGAGAAAAAGCTTGTACGTCTTCTGATTGTCGTAAATTGTTTGTCAAACGAGATATGAAAGGAAGCATCAGTCAAATTTGAGAAATTAGGGTGTGTAACTGTTCTGAAACGAAAAACCGCTGAAATTTTTAGCAGTTTACCATATTTCGGCTTATCATCTACGAGTGAAGACAACGTGGGCGTTTGTACGAAACATATTATATAGACTGTGTGATCCTATAAAAGTCATTGAAGTGAGCTCATGATGGAGGAGATACACTGACGCCAAGGCAATACAGAGAAATCAATTACCGATTGAAATGAAATATATGTGTGTATATGTATCGAAAAAAGGAACATTCGAAATCTTGTAGCCATCCACACGCAGAACCTCTGCAGTAGTACACCTAGATACGAAAAGTTTCTCTGTTAGAAGAAAGATCAAGTTACATGATATTATATACAGCTCTTCTCGCGAAATGAGTACATGGCAACGTTGCATTTTACCACTTGTACATTTGCTCCCCACAGCAAAACCAAATAAAGCATCACAGGTGGACTTTAACGCGATCAGGCATGATGGTAAAGTACTTTTTTTGTAGTGGTATTACATATTGGTTGTTTCTGCTCGCATGGGATTTCCCAGTCATTTCACCCCACCGCCAAATACTCGCTCTCGATACTTGCTCGGAAAACGGGAGAAGCCCATTTATAATTTATCCTCTATTTGATGAACCGGTCTGCCCTTTCCTTGTCCTCAGCTGAATGAAAGTCAAAGACAAGCAGAAAATAAATAAGAGCTTGCATTGCACATCGCGAAATAGTGAAAGCACCACACAATTCATATCGTGTGCCACAACTGAACACAATATAAAGAGACACGTTTAGAGGAGCACGGCAATGGTGGCCCTACAATAATGAGTGTCGCTTCCCCTTGTTCACTTTATCTACATTCGCGTGCTCATGAGTAATAAATGATTAAAACGCTCGTAACCAATACAGGTTGAAGAGTGGAAACAATGTGGACAAGTATATCGAAATGACTACAAGGTAAAAAAATATCCGTGGCATCCACGAGCAGGAGTGAAGGTTGCAACCATTTTTGTGACATTCCAAAAGTTTTCATCCGATGGACATGATTACTGAGTCTATTTATTCTTACATGCGTCACTTTGGAAAGACATAATATTATTAGGCTTCCTCGTCGGAATGGATGCGTGCGAGGAAGAGACTTCCCGTAACCCGTTTTCTACAAGACGCGTTTTAATACTATTACAAACGCTATTTGTACATACGTATATTTGTGTACACGCAAGAAGATGAAGCGGGACTCCCTTAATTAGGCTTATAAGGCGGATTAAGTCTTTTGTGGTCTCATGGAGTTGTGCTGGTGACGTCAAGCACTAACTAAATGAGCAATTTCTCGGAGGAGTTTCGTGAAGCGCGGTAAGTTAATCATGAAAATTGTCATACTCGAAATTTTAACGAGTTTTCCGTTCCTCCTAAGACTTGCTAACAACGGACACAAACCATTGAACCTTCACATATGTCACATTAGTAATTTTACCATTACTAGAAATGCACCGACCACGAAAGATTTACGAAGTGAAGCCTGGGACATGGTTAAATATTCATAAATATTACCGGTCCGGACACCCGGTACTTTAGTCAAGTCAATCGGCTCGTATTTGCTTATTGTGAAGTGTTGGCATGTGGGCAACCAATCATTACTCACTGCATGCATTTCGAAGCCAGGAGGCAAGCGACGAGATACGGCCATTCAGAAATGAATTACAGCAAACAAAGAACTGTCTAGTGGATGTCAATATGCGTTACATTCGAGCCTGTGCAGATAAGCACCACTTAGCTGCGCTGTAATTCGCCCTTGTTTGAGCTACACAATTTATCGGGAAGAGTACGACTAGATGTATACAATTATAGTCACATCATGCCATCTGGATTGCATAGTTTTTTTTCCAAAGGCACTTAGCTCATCACACCTTATTGCATTTCAACCTTTGACGTGCAACACGATCACAGGAGAGCTTTTGTCAGGCTAATGCGCAAATTGTTACCAGAGCCTTTCATTCCCTTTTTGGCATGCTTTTTGATGCCTTCAACGTTCAGACAAAACCAATGTTGCAAATGACTGACTATGGGACGTCTAAGCACAAATGTGTGCTTCGCAGCCGTTATTTTGAAATTGGACAAGTAATTGAAATCTTCGCAGTATCTTTGTCTCTGGTTTCCAACATTTGACAAAGGTTCGAAAGTAAAACACTTCCAAGTTTTATTGGGAATGAAAAGTTAACGGTAAGTTCATTACTGGTTACGTTTTTTGACATTTAACACAATGTAACTACTGCAATCGATATTGAAACCAGGACAGTTGCACTGTTCCAACCAATAATGCCTATAACGGACAACGGACGACACACAATGTCTTTGAAATAAAGACACAACTCTGAAAATTGAATTACAAAGTTGTTCATGCAAAAGTACCAAATAATATGCATAAAACATGGTACATAAAAATAATGCTTAAGGACTGAATTTATGGGCTACATCGAATTGTAGACATGTGCCCATAAGTATCATTTTAATTCAGACTTAGAAAAAAAATAAGAAAAATGCATGCAAAAAGATAAAGATCAATACATTTCTCAGAAGTCTAAGCTCAAGTTCTGAGTTATGCGCTCGTATGCCATACTTCTTCATGAACATTTTAAAAGCGTTACATGTCTTTGACTACCGCTTCAACTCGAATAACGACTAACATTTAACGTATTAAGCTCTTCAATTAAACATCAGTAATTGAACCTAGTTACTCTATTCCTCATTAATTAGCTCAGTTATCTTGCTGATTCTTGGTGTTGCAAAAATGTGCTGCGGTGACTTTGCCATGACTTCAAAAAAGGGATGAGGTCGTAGGGAGCACTCTGCGCTGGTATCGACGTCAAATATTATGTAACATTTTATCGCAAGTACAATACTTTTTACCCGACGTTCTCCTCCAACGGGGAGAACATCGTGGTCATTCTCCGTTTGCTCTTATATCGATATCTGCATCGAGTCTCTTAGTGCCTACAGAATTCTGTAGAAAAATCCTTCAGCACAGTCCTTGTACTCTGGTAATCTGATCGTCGTCGTATGTGAGCCAATTTTGTGAGGCTGAAAAAGGAAAATGCATCAATGTTTACACCATTGTGTAATCTCCGCTCTTTGGCACACTTTCCCTTCCCTCCCGTTTGAGACCAGGGAAACGGGACACCCTTTCCTTCTCTTATATACATGTATAGGGTCACATCATACCAGAACGGAGTCAGATTCCATATAATTAAAGTACACAAGTATTCTTTTGAGATGTGACGGAATCATAATCAAGATCGCAGTTTCCCAAAACACGGTTTTTTTTCCTCAGTCAAAGAAAGTAATCTCACACACTCTTTGTCCTCCTAATCGTTGAGGAGCAACATGTGTTTGTAATAAAATTCCTAAACTTAAACAACCCAACTTTTGCTACAACAGCATGTCACACAAAAGCAAAATGTGAGGTAATGCTTTTCAAAGTGAAATGGTAAAAAGGAAATTAAGTTTCTCTGAATCCCCTTCCTGAATCATGCAAATTTCTTCTTCCGGCTCTGAAGCTGAAAGCTTTTACCTGCACAAGGATGTCGGTGGCCTGTGCCAAATTTCTTTATTTTCTTGAGGCACTTCCTGTACTTTGGTAATCTTTATAAAAGTCACTCGTAATGAAGCTCGTTGTATGTTTGTATAAAAGGGCTTGCATATATATTAGTGTCATTTATACAATTTGACGCTTTTACTTTCATTACAAGAACGAGGCGATGATGGTTTCTTGAAGGTATTGCATAAGTAAACATAGTGAGGACATTGTACATAACGTACTCGCTCAGTCATCGCACAATGAGGTGACGCATATTATGATTCCTTGACTTTTTCCTAGCACAAAACTTACTGCATGATCATTACATTTCATCAAGTAACGCTGCAGTGAGGAAAGCATCGTTGTGTTAAGCTTTCTCTGCATTTCCTACCTGAATGCCGAACAACATTCACTGTAGTCGTTGCGAAAGCATAAATAATATAGTTGTCCTCTGAATAGTAGGAGGGCAAGTGGAATAATGTACGTACAAATTGCATACATGTCTCCACATCTTGATTTCGCTGAGATTGCAACTGCAATAGACTTCAATAACAGAAAATAAAACTTTTCTTACGATTTTCTATCATTTATCGACACTCCGCCATGTTGTATGCAAGTGTCAACTATTTAGTTAGCTAGACTACAATGTTCTCCAAACTTTCACCACTTTCCCCTCTCGTGCTTTCGAACATGTTATAATATTCATCGGAATAGAGATATTTGAGGGAAAGTTTTCCTGATTTCTAAAACCATTAGCAACTTTCTCAGTACACTTTGCTCATTAGCAGTGAATGCGGACGTTGAGCACGTTGTCTTTACATTCGCAAATAATAATGCCGAGTAATGCAGAAGCCTTCGAAGCGTAGAAATCACAAAGTAGAGCTTTAATACGTTGTGTAACTCTTTTTTTCAGATTGTTTTGCGTGGAAATTTCCCCATCCCGAAAGTCAGTAGTTAGATAATATTTGAGAAAGTCTTTGGAATACAATAAAGAAGATGAAATTTGAAATGCAAAAACCTCTCGTCCGAACGACGATGACTGAGTTAAAAAAACTTTTGAACAGAAGAACCGAAATCCTATTACAACAGAGATTAAAAAGTAAGGTATATGGGGAAGTGGAGAAAGTTAGACTTTCTCCGTCTTCGTGACCACAAAGAAACGTTCACGCTGATTCCAGACCGATAGCTTTATGAATATGTATTCAATTAGAGAAATGACAATATTTTTATGCGAAATTCCAGGCGATTAAATATTAATCACAACAACAACATCAATTAATTCTTTCAGCTTTCACTGCAGATTCTGCACTGAGTGCAGAAGTATTTGAGCTTGCTGGAGTGAAAGCGCGAAGAGCTTTATTCCAACATACTCCTAACTCCACTGCATAGTACATACAAGTGTATCAAGTTGCCCCGGCCGTCTCGCTCTGAACATGAACAACGGTTGTAGAGCGTGGCAAATTTGAATATCGTCACCGTCAACGGGGGCGAGAGCCATATTTCCATCTAAATGTCCGCTGGTGTTTTCATTTGGGGGGTTTGTTGACACTTGGGCGGAGAAGGTGACACGACCTTTTCTGATCACTTTTGTAATTGTCCATTTGTCACAATCAGGATTTTTTTTAGTGTCATCAATTTCTGGGTCTCAAAATTTACAACATAAGTGGATATCAGCCGTCATTCATATTGTGATTGATTTAATTTAAGAGTAATTATTGAGTCAGCATGTTGTTGTACTTATTTTATTGGTTGGTACGATTTTTCGCGAGTCATAACGCCAACTTTGCTGTTCTCGCCTTCTACGTGATGATGATGACCGTCTGTTACTACTTGATCATTACTTTAGGCCAGTTTTAACTGCAAGGTCCTTGATCTTATCATTTTACTAAGTTTTTTGTTCTTTTTATTTCAAGTTAGAAGGCGTACAACTGCTGAGTAAATAGGCGGATGACGGAGAGCGACGCTCTCAAATTTAATGACAGGCTGACAATTAAAAGAGTGGAACAGGTGACAAATTGAGTTAAAAGATTTTTTTTTGTAAATTTCAGGTGTCGAGGAATTTGGAGTTTGTACATTTTCTTATTTCAACAAGGAGTCCGGGCAAAATTTGAAGAATAACAAGGATTGAAGATTCTGCAAGGTGGATAGTACAGGGTGGCGATAATTGGTGAGAACATGTGTCCCCTTTCTGTGTGTCATGTGTGTGTGGTGCGGAGGATGACATAATAATGGGAACGGAGAGAGCAGGGAAAGTACCCCAATCCTTTCCTCCATCCTCCACACCGCAATACATAATAATAATAATACATTCTTTGGGTGATGGTGCTTGCTGGTGAAGCCTTGTTGTACTCTTTCTGTCTCCCGATTTTCTAGGTTTTTATACACAACACACACAACAGTTCGTGAATATCTAGGACGTGAGAGTGCGGGAGATCTCGGGATCGGATTTTCGGGAGTGCAGCAGTGCAGAGGAGAAGGAAAGATCTGTGGAGTGCCAACTGTAGGAACAGCAGCGGAGTGAGAGCAAGAGAGAGAGAGAGAAAGCAACATCATATTATACACTGTGAGTGTGCAGCTGAAATGGGAAGTTAAGTAGAGTAAAGGAGAGGAGAAAAAAGCATTTTCAGATGTTTTATATATATGTGTACCACGGGCGAAACATAGGTTTAGTATCGTGTGAGAGAGTTTTTCGTACACACTTTCTCATCACCATCGAGGAAACTAATTTTTTCTTTTGTTTTCGCTAGTGATATCTTTTTTATTAGTTAACACGATGTATTTTTTGAAGGGTATCCTGTTACACGTTTTGTGTCAGGAACCGCATTATTGTTGTTCGAGAAGCACTCAATCGTGTAGTTTATCTGGTAATCCAGAAGAGTCCGTTGCTTTTTAAATAATTTATTGAAGAGGTTGTGGATTTAGTGGTTGTGTGAGGTGTGGAGTCATGCAGTGTGGGATGTGAGTTTTCAGAAGTTGTGTTTGCATTTTGTTTGCAGGTAACACATGAAACAACCCTGAACATGGTGGCTGCGTTGCCTGCGTTCCTCCTCTTTATCGGGGGATGGATAGTTTTTCCAGGCTTATTTTTGTTACAACTCTACGTTTGGTTCAATACTGATTTCGGAAGGCGTGTTCGAAAGCAATACGATCTCTCTCCAAAAGACTGTAGTGACATAACCAATAAGTAAGCGACGAAGATTAATGTGCACCACCGGAGCGAGGCTCAGGTTGCTGCTGAGCATGTCTGACACTAAATTTCCTTTGTATGTTTTTAGGCTTGTGTCGGGATTTCAAGCTTTGCTAGCCACTACGACTGGAACGATTATCTGTATTAACTGCTATGATGATGTCCTGTATAGTACTCATCCAATCACTATGATCTACGCGTGGTTTGGATTGCCGTACTTCTTCTATGATACACTTGCGATGTTCTATGTGTCAACGGTCTCTGATATGAAGCCTCAGGAGTCCTACTGGAAGAAGTTGCGCAGATTTGTGCTCAAGTCTCCCGTAATTGTGGTTCATCACATCTTACTGGCACCGGTTGGATTTACGGTTTTGGCGGTAAATACTTAAGCTCTTTATTGTACGAGTATTTATTACATGAGTTCAAACATGACAGGTGTGACTTACGTAAGTATTTAATGATTTAAACTGTCTTACGAATCAAGTTCTTCCGCGACGGAGTTAAGAATGGAGACTTCTTCATGGGCGCTGTGTATCTCATGGAAGCGAGCACTCCTTTTGTTTGCATGCGATTCATACTCAGCAAGTTTAGGGTGAGTTATATAATCCATGCTTTCATCCACACAGCTCATCAGATTAGATCGTAATATCCGTACCCTTTTACAGTAATTGGATTCATGTTTTATTTCTATTTTACAGATGAAGTCTTCTGCGTGGTATGCGGTAAATGGATTACTAATGCTCGTTCTTTTTCCAGTATTTCGAATAGTAAGCCTGTTTTACGCAGCCTACTTGTATGGTCTACAGCAACGTATGAGCACGTATGAAGTAAGTCTCTAGGGGCTGTGTAGTCAATAGATATGTATATGTAGGTGGTTGATTACGTATGCTTTGCAGCCATAGAAGGAATGCTTTGCTTGTTGCTGTGTTTGATTTAACGATGTATCAATGGTTCTGCATACCATGCACTCATGATACCAAGATGTGATTATTACGAGTTTATGAGTAAATATAACGACTTTTGGGATTTTAAAACTGATATGAATGAAATATTTCCGTAGGCCTTGTACGAAATGCCTTTTGGATGGAAAATCGCCTTCTTCCTGGCTGTAGCCCCGCAAGTATATTGGTACTTTCTAATGTGGCGCGGACTCTTTCGAATGCTGTCAACAGGGAAGAAGCTGGAAGAGTTGAAGAAGCACGACCGCGAAGATGTGAACATTGTTGGGGAAAATCCGGGAGCCAGACGAGCGAGTTCGTCTGGAATAAATGGCGCTAAAGATTTTGCTCACTAATGCTCATTTACGTAAATTGTAACGCATGTGTGTGTACCTCATTGTTTTCTCTCTTGAACCGTAACTGTTTATTGGAAAAGTCAGGCATTGTAAAGACCAATTCAAGGTTGTTACATTTTAAAATATCGTGCTTCTATATTGCCATGGATACAATGAACGTAATATTTATTTTCAATAGCAAGCGCAGAAAGAAGGCTGGTCCCGACTTTGGATTGGGGGTAGCCTGAAGGAAAGCAGACATGCATAAGCAAAACCTAAAACCCGGACGGACACAACGAAGGAAAACCCAAACCACACGCCGAATTATGCATGCCTGCCTTCCTCCAGTGTGCCTCCAATCTCAACTTCCGACAGAGCCTGTTTTCTTAGTTTGTTATTGTAAAATGTGTTAGTGCGTTCATAGTATCCATGGCAAAGAGAATCAGCACGTTGTTGGAAAATGTAGAAACCTTGGTCCAATTCAATTTTGGAATGTTGTGTGAAATGCAAAAAGTTACAATTGCTAATCAATAAACCTTCATTGTTGTTTCACCTTGAGCTGGATTGTTGTGCGATTTGAAGCGTAAATGACTTTCATTTTGTACAAATAAGTGTGATGGTAGCCGCTGGATAAAGCTAGTTGCAAGCATTTTCTGTTTTTATTAGTACTCAAAATAGATGACATTCTCACTCTCCTACCAAACCAAAATCAAAACTACCATATGAAATTCTTAAGATGGTATTGATTTTATTTATGAAAATTCATCGTATTTTATTACAAACAAATTCTTCACTCCCACCGCGCCCATCTATATTAAATCTAGCCGTAATATAGACGTGAGTTTAAAGCAAATCAAAATCAAGTCACAAAATCGCTCAAATATTTTTGACATAACGATCATGCCCGTGCATGGAACACCTTTTACAAACTGTATTCATCAAAAATGAGTTTGACGAATAATGCTGAGCTGACTCATAAGTTGCATGCAACAGCTCTGGTGGTGCAGAATTGATTTGCTATTTTTTCAACGAGTGGATGCATTACACAAGGAGCTGCAGTAATATTCAGGTACATCAAATATATGAGCACGAATACAGCTGTGTCCACATCGACACACTTCTCGGAGGATATATAGCAGCTATATAGGTCTTAAAGGAAATCCTCTACGCCGCCGACACACTGTATGGTCTCCGCTGTTTACGTTTGACACGTCGTCTCTCTCAATACAGATCCACTACGTATGTTGACGGTGTGCGCGATTGTCGTCCCTATTTTCAACTTTAACACATCTCAGCGAAGTGAGTTGATTGTTGGATATAAATTTGACAAAATTCTGACATGGACAAGTTTGAGGTTTCGAGATTGTAGAACTGAGTCACATGTTTAATTTAATTTTGTAATTTGTAATTTGCAGATGATAGAGGGCTGAGACGAAAAGTTGGTGGGATCAAGGGCCAGGCAACTTGGCAAGACCTGTACGAAGATCTACTTAGCGAAAACATTAGGCATTAAATAAAATGGAAGACCATCAGGTAAGCTGTGGAGAATTTGGGAAGCCAAAATATGTGATGAAGGGTTGCTCTTTGGTTAAATTGAAGTGTCCTTTTGTAATAGGCTTTATTAATGAATCAAGATGACGACGAAGGTTTAGGCTTCGGAGAAGAAGGGCCAGACGTAAAGGATCGTTTGCGGTAATGGAGTTTTATAGTATAGAAAAGTGAAGTGGTTGATGGACGTAATTTCTGTTTGTCGTCGTGAAATTGGGAACTTAATGTGACACATTTTGTTGTAGGCACCCTATTGTTGCATTTTTTCACGTATTCTTTCGAGCTGCTGCTGTGGTCGTGTATATGTTGTGTGGCCTCTTCGGAGTGGGTTTTATACCAAGTTTTGTGACCGTGGTTATCTTGTTGTCGTTGGACTTCTGGACGGTGAAAAATATTACAGGTTGATATAATTTATAATTTTGATGCTGAAAGTATTATTTGAGTTGGTTGAATTTTGACGTGTACGCGAGCACGGTTAGCTATTATAACTGATCAATTTTAATTTTTAGGTCGCATATTGGTTGGCTTGCGATGGTGGAATTATGTGGACGAGGATGGAATCAGTCACTGGGTCTTTGAAAGCAGGAAAGGGGTTCGTGCTGGTGGACGACCTCCGGAGCGACGTGTTTTTTGGGGTGCCTTGATTCTGTCTCCTGTAATTTGGACCTTTCTCTTCCTGTCCTCTTTCTTCACATTTCGACTTCAGTGGAGCGTACGTAGTCTTAAAAGTTGTGGTAAAAAGTCGGGAAGAGGACTGACGTACTAGTGATTTTGAATGAGGATTTTGTATCAATTTTAGATACTCGTTATACTGGCACTTAGTTTAAGCGGAGCAAATCTCTATGGGTATATCCGCTGTAAACTTGGTCATAAGCCTGGAATTGCAGATGCCACTGGAATTTTGCACAAAGGAGTACGTACTTCCGTTTGTATTTAATATACTACTTAATGTGAAACCAGGGTACAGAAATGATTTAGAAGAAAATGCATTTCAACTATGCTTGAATTTTGATTATCTAGCTGCAAAATGTCATCTTCAATCGAGCAGGCGGAGCAGAGACAGCAGACACTACGGCGCAAGCGTTTGGTGCTCCTGCAGCGCATGTCGTCTAAAAATTCCATATTTATTGTGTTACGTAAAATCTAGAGACTAAGCTAATTTTATTGAGGAGCAGAAGAAAATGTAGTCATTGCAATCCACGCACACGACGTAAGGTTTTATACATCTTGTTGTAGGTGGGTTAGAGAAGTGTACGAATATTCACAATGTAACCCTCCTGCCTCCATGTAATTATATACGAAATAAAGCGGAACGCTAGGTCAATTCCATGCTATTTTTTATAAATTAAACGAGTTGATCTGATGAATTGATTTGAAGTGTTAAATTATTGAATGCAATATTCATAAATAGCATGTTGCACAGTTATGGAAAATTGTAGATCCTTTGCTGCTACTTCATCAGGGTATTTTAGTCGACTCATGTTGGCTTAGTTTGGCGACAATGCACAACCAATTGCTTCGGAAAATATGGTACAAATCTTTGCTTTAATTCCCCGCAGTACACGTATGAAATATTATAACACGTGCTCAAATTGTTAAACATTCCCAAACTATGTGGTTCAATAGATCAAATAAACGCCATTTAATTTATTACATTAAGCAGATCTACAGATCAGGTCCTTAATAAATATTGTATAGATTACACCAAGTTCATAAAACGCTCCAATTATATTCAGATACATACTGTTGTTAGGTTTTCTACTAATCTATTTTTATAGCATGATAAAACCTTCTTCAGACTTTGAAAATAAATTGGAATCACAGAAATAATGGTTTTATTTGCAACGTAGCTCTTGATACGTGTAGTATTCCTTATCTAAAGGTTGTACACATTTAATTTCTCCGAGTAGCCACTAGTATTGGTTCGTATAAACTGACAGTTTCTAGCGAAGATTCAGGTGGAAAAAATGCTTACATAATTAGTGTATAAAATCGCCACGGAAGCAGCTAAAAATAACTATTTGACTCACGTCACAAAGTATCAAAGACAAGTGATACAAGGAAGTATATAAAACTGAATCAACAGTAGCAAAAAAAATTGATGTGTCAAGTTTAGCTAATGTCAAATATGAAACACAAGGTACAATATACTAAAAAAAACAATGTCCTAGGTTCAACTGAAAGTACACCCACTTAAAATGAGTTGTTCAGAATAACGGGTGATCATATTATTTTGTTGTCGCTTTAGTTTGTAGTTTGTAGCTGACTTGAAATCCTCCTTTACTGAAGGGTTCATACGTTAAACATCTACTTAAAAAGTGCCTTCATATATTGAGCTGGCATAGCATGGAACGTTAGCCAATAGGGTCTCTGTCTAAATTGATTGTTGCATTAACTTGAAATCGTTTACGAGGAGATCATTGTGTAGAATCACGAGTTGTCTATTGGAATGACACCGACACCAACGCCGCCCTGTTATGACAAAGGCCAAAACTCGTTTTGTACAATTTAAAAGTGTTGAGAATTAGTATTTATGTTCAACCACAAAACACACACTCCGGACGTACCTCATGAGCACACATGGAGGGAGCATTTTTCCAGCAGTTTTTCACAGGGTCGTACACCTCAACAGTGGATAAGTTGGATGCCCCGTCGTAGCCACCGATTGCCCATAATTTTCCTAAATTTGCCACCAACGCCACCCTACTTCGCATTAAGCTCATTGGAGCAACTTCAGTCCATCTATAATAAAGTTTAAGAAATGTTTACCAAGCACCATAACTCCAGGTAGTAGTAACATATTATATTTGGCATATTTTACGTGTCAGCAACAGGATCGTAGACTTCAACAGATCTGAGAAAGGTGGACCCATCGTATCCACCGCAGACGTACAACTTGTTATTCAACGAAGCTGCGCCCAGTCTGCATCGCTTTGTTTGCATAGGAGCGACAGCGGTCCATTGTCCAGTCTGAGGGTCGTAGCGTTCAACCTACAAAAAATTTAATTGATTACAATATCATTCATATTAAAGTCAAGGCACTACGACATTACAGCAGACACCACGTACTGAATCAAATATTGATAATCCATCGTGGCCACCCAGCGCGTAGATATATCCCTGGAAAGCAACAACGCCAGCAGCACTTCTGTGCTTCGTCATGGAGGTGGTCATCATCCAGTCATTCTTTTCGTGGTAATAGCACTCCACAGTGTTGAGAGAGGATGTGCCATCGTACCCACCACAAACGTATAAGCGATCATTCAAAGATGCGGCTCCAACGGCACTGAAGATAAGTGAAAGAAATCTTGTCAGCCGTCAACTCTAATTTTCACATTAATCACAAGGGATACATATTAAAATCCCAACCTTCGTCTAAAGTTAATCAGGTTTTTAAGTTTAATTTACCCGGACTTGCAATCAAAATCAGAATAACCAATACAGTAGACAAATTTAGCTACAATAAATCAACAGCGTATGGAATAGGCGTAATGCATGACTTCATACTTAAAGCTTGATCATGACAAAAAGATGAACTGTTCTGGATTTGAAACGCATACCACATGCAATTACAAACAAACTAACCATACACACACACAACATCCCACAAAACACTATTTGCATGCTTTTCATCACCACGCTTTCGGTCATTGTAATCAGCACAGGATACAGTGCAAGTGGTCATGGCTTTCCCAAAAAAGAAAACGTGCTCAAACAAAAAAACTCAAAACAAGTTCTTCCAAACTACGCAAAGCTTGCTAATACTTTCCTAAACAAGGTTCGAAATTTCATTGCGCGTCGGTCTTTGTCGAGAAGTTGAAAAAACGATAGACCTCTCCTGCCTTTCTCTTCTTACGCCTATTAGTTGAGCTGTGAAGTGGAGGAGCTAGTTACTGCGTGATATCAAGCAAGACGTGCAATACCAGAATAATTGAGAAGGTTCGGATTTTGAGGCCAACTTGTACCCGACTTGGTGAGACCACCGACAACGTAAATCAATCCAACGACGTCGTCACAACATCTTGGTCGTGTGCGAAATGTTTGCATTGCTGACCGTCGGTCCGGGAGTAAGTAGTAGTCTCGGGCTTCGTCAAGCAAGTCCCTGCAGTTCATAGAGAAGTGAGGCAATCCTTCAACTTCTACAAACTTCTCTTGCCGATTCCACATGAAATGAAAATAGAATTTAAAGTAGGTTACCTGCATAGGTGAGAGCTGCGAATGAGTTGTTCAGTGGCAACATGATCCGTTATGAATTCTGGAGAGAGAAGAGGCATCCGTATGAATTTTAATAGGTGTGGGAGATGAACTCCGCGCATTTCCGAGTCCTTTCGAACCCAGTTCATTAATACCGTGTAGACCTGGAAGGGAAGTAGAATTTCATGAAAAAATGGACATCAACTAGAATAGAAAATATTGCTAATGTGCTCCAATGCAAACCTGTTCTTCGGATTCAACATTAAGATCATCACAGCCGAGAATGGACTGCACGTCTGCCACGCTCAACTGAAGGAACTCTTCTGATCTTGACACATTGATGAAGTGCTTCTGAATAAATTTGTCCGCCTCGTTTACCACTGCCTCGCAATGCAATGTGTCGGCAAACGCTCGGATGCCCAGTACATTTTCACTGGTCAGTCTAAATCATTTTCATAAACAAAGAAAATGCGGTGAAGCTAATTGAAGTTTGAACTTCACAAAACAATACAATAGTGTGTTGTCTGGATAAGCTTACCTTCGTGTTAGGAATTTGGCACATGCGTCCTTCACTTTGTTCAGTTGGAGAAAGGACGCACACATCATGATGCTTTGTACATTGTTGATATTGATCACGATCCTTCCAGAGTAAGCAAAATTGACAAGGGACTCCAGCGCACTGTGTGACGAGGAAAAAAATCATACATTACGACAACCCATCGTTTAAACTTGCAACAGTTATGAATGAAAGGACCAAATCAGTACTCACTCATAGTCCATCCCTTTGAGGGTGACCTCGCTCTGCTTGGATTCTAACATGTCTGTGGTAAACATGGCGTGGAAGTATGGAATTGTGGCAGCGAGAACGATTCGGTGGGCCTGGATAGTGTGGTCATCGATCTTGAACATAATAAAACAATAATAACACGTATAAATGAACCGCTTCAATCCAACAGGTAACGATGGAGTTACATTATACTAAACGACGTTATGAGCTCAAGTTAATAATTAGTAGTGATTTTAACCTTCAACAAAAATACGCTTTGTTAGGATAGTGTAATGCCACCTCCACATGGCCTCCCTCCATAAAAAATGCATCGTTTAAGTATTACTATATTTTTATATGCATTTTGTATCGTCCAATATGACAGAAATGATTGGTAACTGGGTCACATTGCTAAAAATCGTTGAGATTTGTGCTTCGTTTGGAGGTGCGTCCGTCTCATAAAAAATTGTATGCTAGTCGCTATAGATAACACTTAAAATTTGGAAACTTTTCATCCTTGTAATATCCTCTCCACTTGTACTTCGCATGTTCGCAAAAAGAATAACGATTATCTAGTTTTCCTCTGCACGCTCTAGCCAGTCCATTTCCACAGTATAAGTTTATACCAATTACCAACTGCTGATAATAGATAATGTAAGTCTGAGTTGTCCACTCAAGTTTATCAGAGTTATCTCAACATTTACATTTCTTTTAGTGCTAGCAATGAAAGGGGTGTCCTGCTATATTTTCTAGAAATCTAGATTGTTGGGAATTTTTAATTGTGAACACAACTATATGTTGCGCACCATGCAAATTTTATGCATTTTATGAACAATGAAGATGATCGTTATCAAGGTTTAGCGAGCCAGTCAAGCAACCGTGACTGCTGGAAGTTGTGCTCCTTCAAATCCAAACTAAAAAATTCTAAAGCTGAAAAATTCTAAACAGAAAATTGAAGAAAAACAATCCTGTTGTTCCTCCTGTTTGTGATTTTATAGTGCCAATCACCGTTGCTAACAATATACAGAACAACTTCTAGTATCACTTCTATCAACATCGCATCTTAACGAGCATATAATATTATGGTGTAACATTTTGTGCTTACCTATGCTGATCCACATAATTCATACTTCTTCGTATTCATCTAATATATCACACTTTATGAAAAATTGAGTAGCTCAATAATTAGGTTATATGTACTATATTTGCACAACTTCCTGTCTCCGTTAATCATATTTGGATCCCTGAAATACTAATTTTGCCCTGCACACAACCGTTAGACATGCAATTCAGGTGCTCAACTAGTTTCTCAACAAAGGTTGGAATACGCTTTCCAACACACTGCTTCCCAAGGACTTTGCCAAATCATAGCGAACTTCCAGCGTGGCAGCAGTCAAGGTCATTCTAAAATCTTTAACTGGGATTACCGACCGGTTGCCCTCCTTCAAATTATCAAGTGCAGAAATGCTCTTCAAACCACTAGAACTCTGAACATACACAAATTTGCATACTCTAAATACTACCTTTATATTTTTCCCCCTGCAGAAACCTTATATTGAAAATGTTCATGACGACAATTTGTACAGCAATCAGCACAAACAATCAACTCATTGAGTGGCTCACGAATTGGCAATATGCGTAATGAAAAAATCCTGGAAATTGTTTTCAGTGATCGATTGGCAAGTGACAGCACATTTAGGAGCTAGGTTCTAACAGTGTATTTACTGTATTGATGTAATCATGCTAAGAGTTTTCGCCCACGTTTTGAATTTACACACTATTATTTTTTCTCCACATCACACAACACGCATATAATATCATAGGAGCAATTTGGTTTGTAACTAATACACCTAGAAAACATGGAATACTCTCTGGAAAAACAACAACTCAAAGTGACCATGTACAAAACCTGATAATTCGCTAGCAACAACTAAGGTCATTGGGAATCACCAGCATCGGAGGAGACAACTAGTAAGTGATAGTAACACGATGACAATGCACAATACTAACATTCTTAAACCTCCTAAAATTTTATTGAGTGAAGTGCATCTTTATTTGTTCAAGAATATCGATGAATTCGGTGCTAAAAAGGGAGAATAAACACATCTCTTTTCATTCAAAAGTTCGGTTGGGCAGCTTCTCGCTCCGTTTTAAGTAAACTAAGGCATCGCATCCAACATTCTGGTGTGCATTAAATGTCTACGTACTTAGTATACATACAAAGCAAAATGAAAAGATGACGTGATGACTATTAGAAACTTAAAACAACTCCTATTCACTGCATACGCGTCAGTTTGTCTTGTGAAAAACTTGTGACACATACGACTGATTTTCCAAGATGATCTCGGACATTGGTAGATAGCACAATTCGTTAGGTATTTAGGTGTGCAGTATATGCTAAATAGTCGAAACTGTGCAGTCTGTCCAGTCATGTAGTTATCATTTCATAATTTTTAGAGCACACTTCAATTTGTGTGTATTCGAGAGTAGAAAAATAAACCTAAAAAATTGCCACACATTTCCTGCATAACGCTGCATGCAATTTTCGTCTAGCAGAAATAATTGCACCCTGCTCCCCCCTTCATCCAGCGTATGATGAAAACAAAAAGGAACAATAAGAGCGTAGATTTTATATTAAGCTAGTTTGAAATACACACTGCTTCTCCACATGCTACAAAATTAAATTGTAGACGGGAGAAAATATTAAAATGATGTGATGACGTAGAAGGAACCTGCTCTCAGTCTGGATAGATGCGATACAATCTTTCCAGCATATTTTTTGAAGAAAATATTTCCACAACTTTTGCCAAAATATTCAATGCTACAATAAAAAAAAAACACGTTTGCACCTTCTATCAAGCATGCAGTTCGGTCGACTAATTCATAATTATTAGAGTTTTACTATTCTTTGCTGAATTTATCAAAATCCAACATCAAATTAGATCTGGTCTACCGGGTACCATTTCTAAAATATTGCCTTGTTTGAGCCTTATCATTAAGGTATTAACCACTTCTTTGTTCTGCCATGATGCCTACAAGAATTTTACATTTTCGGCAAAGCGAGTCTGGATATATTCTTCGGGATAGTTAAGAATACAGATATGAAGTTAATACCAAGTGCAGTGACAATATATATACTATCACCCCCTCATATTACTTCGCTGTATTCAAAATCCGCAATCGTATAGTCCCTGACTGCCGCGAAATGCATGCATGTATGTATAAACATATCTGGGGATATAGGTGGTATTGTAAAATTAGCATACCAACAAAATCACCCATTCATAGCAACTTCACAATGCGAACTTCAATCTTGTCGTTTTGTTTCACCTAGTAAGTTCACCTGTTACAAGTGTCAAAGTCGAGTGGACAGGTGGAATCTAACTGCACACAAATGGAGGTGTCAATTTTTTAAATACACTTCTGCATACCTGCACGATATACTAATATGTACGTACCAATTATACTGACTTTGCTTTAGTTTACAAAAACATTCGTCCTGAGAGCAGAGTCAATTACCGTCTCTAATATCTCAATCTAAGATTCCTTGATATGCCCAATTAACACAGTGAAATAAAGCCTGAGTTGTTCTCTCGCTTCATACGAGGAAGAGTCCTCAAGAAATTAAGTTAGCTTCACATGATCTCACGGAGAAGGACGAGATGTTACTCAACAACATTAATTTTAAAATTTGAAGATGAATGAATAAACCAAAAAAGGACAAGGGCTTATTAACAATGTTTTACGCAATCCAGTAAAAAGTCAATCAACGAAAAGGGGAAAATATGACAAACCTGCACACGCACGACGTGCCTAGTAGTTTACTCGATTTGCGTGCAAAAGACTTTGATGACGATCGTACAAATGAGTGTAGCATTAACACGGTTCTCCGAACAAGGTAAAAACTATGAAATATCCACAAAAATTGTATGTTGGAAATGATGAAATCGCTGATCGCTCCGCCCTCCGTTCTGATGACGTTCGCACTCACGTGTTTTTACATACGAATTCCTGAACAATGAGTCTTTTCAAGTCACATAAAGAGCCTGTGTTTGTCTGCGATGGTTAAAAACTCTTGATGACTCTTGTGAGTCAGTTATGACTTTGACCTTTTGATCCGATACTGGTCGAAAGTCATAAATTCCTTGTATTGGACACACAAAATCCATGCGTAAACAAACGCTGTGCGTTGTCTTGAGACAAAGTAATAAAGTAATCCGAGTCTCGCCCTTGGTCACCAACGAAAACTGACCGTCTTGTAGATTGTCGCTGCACGCATTTCAACATGTTTCACAATCAAATGCTTAATTCTAATTGTATCTCATTTTCATCCACCACAATTTCCTTGTGCACCCAACGAAATTCCAAAGATTTGCTAATCTCTCCATTTGCAAAATTTAAATGTGATCCTTTGTCAACGTGGCTCACTCCTTGATCTGTTGTCTGCAAATTCCGCGGAAAACTGAATACAAAATCTTCGTCACGTATTTACGTACGTTTGGTAAGCATCGAAATTTACGACGACAGTAAATGTCAAATATAGTATAATATCAAGGATTTTGCGAGTTAAGTGCTGTGTGACGAGCAGCCGACAACAAAATATTCAACCGCATAATTAATTCACTTGCATTCAGCAATTCCATGCTTATTCAAGGAGAAAACCATATTCGACATTAATTTTAGAAGCAATAATTACTAGGATGCAGCTACTAATAAATTCTCCAGAAAGCAATCAATCGCTGCATATGGAGAATCGGCTAATTGCCCCTCTTCTGAAGTACATCCCGTTTATGCCGACGAAGCGATCGTTGTGATTTTAATGAGCTGTTTACTAAGTCTAACTCTACAAACCTAAAACAAATTTCATGCAACCCATATAACACGTAATTTTCCTAATTACGGTCTTCAACATATATAAAGGTATGCATAAATAGAGAGTCGAAGAACGGAACGCCTTGTCAAAATTCCGCCACGAGCAGTGTGGGTTGCGGTAAAAACAGATCTCAATCTGTTGACGTACGTATATCGTGCTAAATATTATGTTCGTTTCAAGAAAAAGGATGGATGAGTAGTAGTACTACAGAGCGAACAAGGATCGATAATAAAAACATACCTTCAGTTTAATATCGCACAGACGACCTTCACTACGAATCTGATCCATCACTGGAAATCCTTCCAAGGGCAAATCCTCCTGATGAAACTCCTCTCGCTCCGCGTCTTCCGTCATCATGAACTCGTCTGTTGCTTCACTCTGCTCACCACGAAAAAAAAAATCAGACAAACAAGTCTCGTCAAAGTCATTTCCAAACAACAACGTCTCGAACGCAGACTCCAATTTATTACTATATACTGCCACACATAACAAACATGTTCACGGCGTCGTTTGATTGATTTCAAAATATCACACTTCTCTCTCCGGCTAAACGATAATAATGTGGATGTCATGGTAGTGATTTTGAATTAACGAAAAGGGTGGAAATATTAGAGCTACTCATAACAGTTTAGTCGACTCAATTCACAATTTGTTCGCTTTCCATTGAACTCTCCAATCCACTTGATATCCTCAATGTGTTCACTTTGCCATTCTGCAACAACTGAAGCTTTTATTGTTGCTGATGATGCGCCACGTTTTCATACAGTGTCATTTTGCAACTTTGCCTTGTCCTACAGCAGGGCCAAGTCCATTAACTCCTGACATTTTGCAATTCAGCGCAGTTCTCGACGAGTGCCAACCTTAAATACCACGCTCACACGTGGCTCTCTCTTTGCTTGTGTTGTCGTCGAGTTGGCAGCGTAGTTGGCTCATTTGTATACGTGAACTAAGTACCTTTTGCAAATTGCATCGCTGATTTTCTCGATCACCGAACACACCTTCGATGCAGAGATCTTATGACTGACCCTTAATTGTGTATCAACCAAGTCAAGAACGAGCCTACGATATTGATGCTTCCATTGCGCATTCTTGACCAACAGTTGTACTGACACCTCTTGCGTAAACCCTGTTGTCTGCATTTTTATATCGAAAAACCACCACTCCACCATTATACTTTTAGAGCTGCCAAACTCTCTGCTTCAAAACCTCGAAAATCCCATGTGTAAAGATCAAGTACCAAGGGGACCAATCCTTGAAATGTAAAGTTCATCATCTACACTCATACTACTGCATAATATAATATGCTTCACACTCTGATCTCAATTCGTTCTCCGACGCACGTTTATGATGTACGTTTGCGCGTTACCTATTTTAAAAAATGTATAGTTGTATTTTCTGTAAACGGTTTATTCGTACAAAATTCAAGGGAGTATAATAATATCTGTGTATGCTGTTAATCTTTCAGCGTACTCGCTCACAAGAGATCAGGATAATTGCATATCATCATCATCACCCATTTACTGATGTGCATCCTTACCACATTGTTCAGAATGTTCATCATCATCACATTTTGTAACTGAACTGACTGAAATATTTCGTAAAGATCCTCGTGTATTTTGAACATTTGATTATCCTGTTACATTATGTAATTCCATTTTTACGAGAAAAAAAAACATGCGCAATATGCTTGCAGACTTTTAGCTATTTTAAAAAACTAATTATCGATTCCCTGTAATATTTAACGTAAAAATTTACACAAGTGGTTCTACATCGTCGCATTGGCCTCATTGTCTTTACTACAAATAGGGACGGGATATATGGAATTATTAATTTTTAAAATGCGTGACTTTCCATCACTAAATCAGATTGTAATTTATGCTTGAAAGTTGATTTGCATGCTGTAACGGTCCCAAATTCCTCATTAGCCTCACCATCACCGCTTACTATCGCAGCCAGCATATTGGTGTGTAGCAGGGCTTCACATAAATGGCAAGAAGTGTTGCTGTGATAAGCACAGAGCGAAGAAAGACAGGGATGTAATGAGAATCCTCGAAAGGCTGACGAAAACACACGAGAGTGAGATACAATATGACTTGTGTAAATGCACAAATCAGTGATTGTGAGTCGTGTTTGTGTGTTACTAACCATCACGAAACAAGGAGTGACAAAATTGCGTGTAAACTACCAATTTATTACGATATGCGAATCGAGTTCAACTAAACAATGGGCAGCCACACAAGGCTATCCTCTCAGGTTATCAGCGTCGTTAAGCCCAGCAGGTCTGTAGAGCAATGCTTGGGCAATTAGTTGAACCACGTCTCTCACTTCCTGAAAATGCAAGATGACAACCCCAAATACCAAATTCAACCAATTATGCAAACAGTCACGGTAGCAGTATGCCTTCAATAATACCAGAGGTCGTAAAGCATGACGAGCAGATCAAGAAGCTATCAGTACATCATCAATTTCTACGAATACATTCTCTGACGCTGACCTACACACGGATATCAAGCTTCACAGAGCAATGACAGAGGTTACAGCAAGGATGGCAATCATCAATAATCGTCGAGAGTAACTAGATCAAGTCTTATCTTTGTGTAGGTGTGTACACAACCAAAGGAACCGATTGAATTAACTAGGTTCCCCACCCAAATTTTATTCATCTCTAATACAAATCTGAGGAACCATCAAGCCACTGTCATGACTTTCAGCCACAGGAGTAACACCGCTTGTCAGCTAATACAAGCTACTGAGGCCACTCTGTTGTTACTCAACTTTGAAATAGAGCAAGACTTCAGACTTCGTATATCATCATATTAATGTTCAATGGTGATACCAAGAAATTTGCATGTTTACTAGGTAAACTATAGCATGTGGAAGGAGTAAAGTATCAAATCAAGCAGTATTACAAGTGGTGCCTCTTTGAATGAAAGTCAAGAGTCTAGTGGTAAAGTGATGCGATAAATTTTACTAGTTATTATGACTTGATATATACGTTCCACAGTTTTCACAGGGATTTTGACTACCATCTTTACAAATCCGATTAAGACAACTTTTACACAAGCGCGTTTTCCTTTTGTCAAAGGAAGGTCATCCGTTTATGCTGCGAAGACGTAAAATGTAATTCATGCATTGGACATTTATGTCTCTATATTTCATGCCAAATACGTTTTCACTTCTTTTCGGTCAACGAAGCTTAGCATTACATAAAGCTATATTAATGTGTGTGTAATAATACGAATTAATTTCTGCATTTCGATAGGACGAATGCACGTGTGTAGGTAAAAGTTCAGGCCTTGATACAAGTTATTCCGGTACTCGGTATTACGTCGAGAATGAATGAAACGCTTGAAGAATTAAGCGTTCATTATATTCAGAAGCATTGAGAATTTGTCAACTACGTGCGCATCGTAATGAATCATCACACCTTTCTCAAAGCCTTTACGAGTGTCACCTTGCCTACCTTCCTAGTTGAGATTTTTCGTACGTCTTCTCCCGCCTGAGTGGAAATCAAATCCCAAAACTACGGCTCGCCTCACATGAACCGAATGCAACCTTAACACACAAGTAAAAAGTCATCGTCATCAAAACTCCATTAGGAACCGTCCTCTAAATCCTCCTAAAAGGAATCCTCATACAAATCGGCTATGCTCCTTGTCCACTTTCCCTTTATAAAAACGACTAGGTAAAAAAAAACTACGTCCAACATCTTGTCAGCTTTTGCTACGCGTTTTGCATGAGTTCATCTCACTTTTTAAGTACTGCCACTAAACTCGCTTCTATTCAGCCTCCTCAACTCGCTCTTCAACTGAAGGACTCTGAGAGTGAACCCTTTTCCATGGATTGTCCCAACAGAAAACCCTCAGTAGCTGTTGCCTTTTTGAGCGTCAACAATCTCACAATCAGTCATCATCACAGGACCACATCAACTTTGCCCGTACATGGTCAAAATCTTGATATAAAAAAAAATTACGCTCGTAGTCACTGAGCGAGACCTTTTTGTGCAAAAGTCAACTTCAAAATTGTCATCAGTGAAACACACATTGATTACACAATGACATATAGGTATGTAGCATTCAAAAATATGTAAATCCCTTCACAACATGAATGAATCGGGAATCCTTTCAAACCCTTTCGTTGCAGTACTGCATTGGAAAGAACTGACAAAGTTAACATCTTATCGAGATCATAACAATGCATACTAGTATTACGCACGTTTTTAAAGGAAAGGAAGAGTAACTATTGCCCAGTAGTCGTACACACAACTCTTGTGGAACCTATTCAGGTTATGTCGAGCTCGACAATGTGCAAACGTACCAACGAAATAAAACCAGAACAAGAGATTATGATCAGTACGGTGATCACCATCATTTTTTTTAGTCATGGCATCACCAAGATATGATGCGTAGATGCATGCACGCCTGTTGATCATCAGTCATACGAATTTTATCACTGACTACACATAAACATGTAGAATACACGCTGTTACAAATGTTGTCTCCACAGTCTTTTTTTTTCACATGTACAAATACAACAACTGTACTGCTCAAGCAAAAAGCTAGGTCGTCGACTGCTCCACTTAAGCTGTGCCTTTGTAACACTTTTTTTTCTTGCGAGCAGGCTTCACTTGAAGCCCCCAGAGGTATGCACGCTATGCAGACTTGCTCACTAATATCAAGTTGAAGTCATATAGAGATGGAAACTTCGCTTTGTTTTACCTCTACATATTCACCTTTCGTTTCTCTTATGAGGAGTGTGTACATGCAGTACATAAACTAACTGATGAATGTAGCCAACAGTTTGGCAAGTTTTTTATAGTCACAAAAGCACTGATTTAGCATTGCGTGCATGCTGCTTGTGTGCAGCGGATTCAGAACACAATGTGCAGTGTTTCTGAGATTCTTACACATTTCGCTGTACGAAATTAATTCCTTTGAAAAGCAGAAGTAAAATCTGCGCACACAATTGACACAGTGTGATGACAAGCAAGAGAGTCATTTGTCGTCCATCTTTTTATCCGCTTACAGGTTGTTCAATTCTTTTGTAAGGCCAAAGAGTGCCGATTGACAACGGAGTGGATGTATTTACACAACAAAAAGACAAAGAAAAAACTGTAAACTCGCGCAGGTCAGAGTTACTGATTTTTCGGTAAAAATGTACATTCACTCATTCCTCATCAAAAAATTTCCCGTGGAAACCTCACGCAAAGCACTTCCTTCAGAAAGCACAATGATCCCAAACAATTCATCGCGTACATAGTGCACCTTTTTCAATCCATGTTTAAGTGACTGATGCAAATAAATGCAAAAAATAATTACAAGAGCAATGATTGTTTTTCACGTTAGTCTACAAGGTGGTTGCCTTTGTCTTTGATCACTTTTACCCCGTGTGAAACTACGAGAAGGGCAGCAACAACCGTAGAGGCTTTTGAACTTTAAGCGTAAGTAGAAATGGTAAGCTCTGCTAATCTGGCACGCGTAAAACATGACATTGTCATTTTCTATCCAACAAATATAACGCAACAACTTGTACAAACGTGTGTATGCTCAGCGTTGGGTGGGTAACTATACATTATTGCCAATGACCACGAATCCCAATATACTCTTGTGCACATGACATTTACAGCAGTGCATATGAACGTCGTTCGATATGCGAACAGAAAACGAAACTGCAATCCTAAATTTCGAAGAAAAAAATCATGTCAGTTCGGTTGCCCATGTTTACATTACACCTCATGCGAAAGTATCGATCCCTCTCGACTTGCGGTTATTGTTGAAATTTGTTTGAAGAACAGAATAAAGCTTCTTTTCCATTCCTTTTTTACGTTAGGGTTACGCGCTCCTTGTGAGATAAGGGTGGTCGTCAAAATATCAGGGATAGTAATTAAATATGAGGCAAAAGCACTGTCAAGAAAGTCGCTGAGCAAGATGTGGCTCGAATAAGTGACATTGTGCCTCGATCGGTGGTTTGCAATCTAGCATGCGTTATCGTGATCAGTTCTGAGAGAAACACCCTTTCACAAAGTGGATATTATATGAATGCAGACCTCTTTAGGGAAAGGATCACAATAACAACAACGACGTGATACCAATGACCTTTGAAGTTCCAAATCTTTGGCCCTTTTTCTTCATCGCACGACACTTCTGTCGTACTACCACATTCATATACTACGTCACCCAGAAGATGGTCTATTTGCCTCATTTCAAGCGAGAAAATGTGTGACAAAACGTATATTACATTTGCAAACTTCATACAAACATCTCAACAATACAGTGACTTTGTAAGAAAAAATCGCATGTCTTCAAACCTTTTGACTAGGAGACATTGTGGATAGTGGTTGCACAACCCGTCACGAACGAAACTCGACGGACTCGCACTATATTGTACGTGTGGGAAGTGGTAATCCTTTTCGAAACTACACGAATCTACGCAAACTTTTACAGCACCACAAAGAAATTCAGCACATTCAGTTAAGAATGGCTTCGGTCAGAAATTTGAGTCCGCCGCAGTTAGTTGACTACAGCCTCAAAATTTGTAAGTCTTTATTTTTATCGCAGCAAACAAAGTCTCTCGGCCTCCGTGGTTTCTCATACCGCGATCACTGAGAAAAACAAACTCGATCATATAATCTTCCTCTGTTAAAGTTAAAGATGATGAGGCACACCGCTAGAAAGCGGAGTGGATTAATGGATTCCCCATTATCACTCGACCAACACTTTTATCAAGTGCGCATCACAATTAGGACAATAAAAACTTTGTCGTCAATAGCCGAACCTTTATAACACAAAGGATGGCATGCTCGACGTGTGTAGGCCTTCCTCATTCACAAAGTATGTGAGCTACTCGTAAACTTTCCACTAGTTCCTACTCCCTCCTCTTTTTTTTTGCACATCAATCAATTTTCTATCAAACTTTCGAAAATAATGGTACGAAAAAAAGAACACGGTAAGAGATATACGAATAATGAGGGAACCAGGACACCATTTAAACACAGAATGACAGGAAAAAAACTGAACCACGACCACCACGTTAGAAAAACCGAACCACTTGCAAATTCATGCACTTCTATTATACTCTGACAACTCGAAGCGTGTCTGCATGTGCGGAGTGCCGAGAATGTGTTGCCGATGCGAACGCTGAATGAAAACTGGTGGCGCTGCAAAGGTGAGCTCAGCCTTAAAATGCGAGAGATATCTGCAAAGGGAAATGATTACGAGCGCGAACCGCTCAGAGAGTCGACGTGGTTGCCTATCTAGAGAAAAGTTAGTCGTAGAGATAGTCAAACTAATTTCGCTCAACAGTTTCATTGTGTACATAAGATATAGGTTGAATACCCTTGCGATAATCATAATGTGAAATGATACAATTGAGAGTATTCCGTTCGTGAGGGGTTATGGGTTGTTATCCTGTTGGGAAGATGATGACAATATATGCGAGTTGATGGAGGATATAGAAATGACGTATGTTATCAGGAGCAGTGAAGTTTGTTGTGAGTTATTGCATGATTAAATAATAACGATAATACGTTGAGAGAGATGATTATCGTCTTATTGATGAAGAAACACGGGGTATGGAAATTTAGTCGGAGTTCGTCCGTAGCGAGTTGTGCATATGTTGTCTCGCGCGTTGTTTAATAATTTTGTTGATGATTGATTTGCTCCGCCAATAATGATTTATACGTGGTTGGAGATGAATGTCGACGGATTGTCAAATTTAGGAGCAGACAGTGCAATCCACAACTTTGCGAAACTAATCGCGCTTTATGATGACATAACAATACATCCTTCATCAATCCTGTGGCGAATGTCTCATAAAAAGCAGTGGGCAGTAGATGGTTCCTTCGGAAATGTTTGTTGAGCTATGGAATGAGTCTGTGAGACGCAGTATCATCTTTTCCAAATTAGCAAGAGGACAGTCAACCGGGGATTTCACATTCATTTTTTAGTACTCACGAACGACATGTCTCCTACCTTGTCACGGATCCTTTCCAGGCGCTAATCAATAAATGCGGAGACAGAGTTTGGTTCGACAATAGCTATCATAGGTATGGAGTGTACGCTTCGCAGATTATTTCTAGCCGGAGGTGGCACATAAATTTGCACATCTAATTAGCGAGCTGAACGCGGAGCTTTCCATGTCAAAGAATCTTATAAGACGTGCAAACATTATTTATCGTCACTATACATCCCGACAACTATGCAACCCTTCTGTGTGTCTCAGCGCACACTAACTTGGACACGTTTCACACAATATATCTTGACTGTAAATAATATTTATTTTAGGAGACTGCGCGTAGTGTAACCGTAGGATAGTTACAAGAACGCATGGTCGTCAATATGATTTGACTTTTTCAAAATCTAATTTCACCACCTTATCAAGTGAAAAATATCCTCCGAGCTAAGAACAAAAACTTGTTATTCACATGTGACAATTTAGGTGACATAATAATTTGTATTTTCAGCAGTCTCCTTTGTGAATATGTTTGCATTTTTTTTCTTCGGACTTCCAGAGAAATCCGTTGAAATGAGCACATATCATGGTGGAATTGAGTTTAACATGTTTACGAGCAGTAGCTCGTGTACACTTGTTAGTCCCATGTTATGCAATTCATTCATCAGCAAATACACTTGAAATAATTGAGCTTCACTGGATGCTGGAACGTATCACTTGTGTGTAAACATTCAAACAAGCCGACGAGCGTTCGCAAACATGTACTTAGGCTTCATTGTTTTGACAGCGTGCGGATGAGAGACAATGACCACTGCGTTATCAACTTTTAGCAATTTTTTACACAATGCACCTTCACGACAGGACTCCGCTGGAATTAATTATGTTCCTCTTAACATATTATAGAATATATATATATATATAATTGAATACCGCTTATAATTTTAAAAAATATATAAAATCATAGCTTAAGGCGTAGTAGCCGTCTATAACGCATGCATCTACTTGTGTCTCTTAAAACATCCAAAAAGGATGCAGTGCAGCTACTGCAAGACATTTTACAAAACGGTAAGCGTCCCGTGAGTTGTTCATCTGCAAACGTGACTCTGTATGAATAACGACACAATTAGCAACTTGTATCAAGTGCAATAGTTAGCAAACGTGGTAAATGCATGCTAAAAGTTTTCTTGCTCTTACTTCCTTACTAAATCCTTGTACAACTGCACATAAAATTGCAATTGCTCGCAACACATAACAAACATGACAATATATGCACGAAGCATTTAAAGTTACGAGTTGGCAGATGTTTGGTCTACTAACAATTAAACACAAATAGTACGGCAGTTGCATTTGTGCACATTGCCAATCGGAGAAAACCAATATTGAGCTATTGCAATGCTAAATATAATTTGATGAATTAGTGTCAAAGTTTTTCAAGAAATAAAAATGACAACCGCGAATCTCGTCAAAGTTCTTTTCGTTTTATTCTCCAAGAGATTATTCAGTGAAACCTCGCGTATTTCCATGAACCAGTCGAAACTTCGGTGAAACTCGCTCGATTTAACTTCAGCACGACCACGAGCAGAGCAACCATTTTGCGACGAGTTGTGAATTAAATACGTGTTAAAAGTCAACATGCCACTTACATTGGTAAAAGGGAGAGATGGAGCATGCTATAGACATAAACTACTCATACTCGCAGGCGCAGTCTTAAATGGCAAACAAGATAAAAGTCACGGTTTGTTTTATTCCCTCTAGCCACACGTATTGACAAATGCCATCCAATTTTGATGCCAGCTTCATTTATCATTGTCATAATTATTACTGTTACTGTATGTGACTGTTGTTCTGAATTGTATATACGTATATACATATAGTTTCTCAACAAAAACATTGCAAGCCAAAACACCCCTTTGTTTTTTGTCTCCATCCGTCTCGTTCATGCCTGCAGATTGCAATGATAACCTTGAAATTCCTTAACATTTATGAAATGCACACCATTAAATATTTAGTGCATTTGCTCACCGTTGCGAAAATGACAATGAGTTGAGCACTAGCGTCACCCATATATTCACTGGAAATGCAGTTTTGAACGGAGGAATTTGTATTTCACTGAATTTACAATATACAAACTACACAAGATTTATGAGAAGCGAAACCTGACTGGAGAAGTGGAACATTTCAATTGAGCAAATTACCATTCATGTAATATTTTCAGCTTCTACAGTTTACACGTACGTAGCTCGTTGGGTTTCCTTCAATATTTTAATGCTGCATTGCACTGGCTTGAAATTGTAATGATTGCAGTGGTCATTGATCCACAGAGTCTTGGTACTCCATCAATTTTTGTCACGTCCAACCAAATGTTTATGACCTTTTTCATCTAGTGCAGCCAAAGGAACTTCACTCACCGCTCGCAAACTTATTGCGAAGACAATGGTTTTCGCTAATCGCATGCTGAGGTTGGCAAATTAAGCAACCCGCAATTTGTGGACTAACCACCAACCTGTAATGGAGTCAGGTTCGAGTTTGAGTTGCAAGCTAATTGAGTTTTTTTTTGAAAATGGCGTTCTTCTTGCAATAATCTTCTGAACTTGCAACTGACTTACATTATTATTACTGAAAATTTGCACCTTGCACCTGACTCGCGGTTAAGTCCAACTGTCAATGTCAAGTAAGTGGTAAGCACAAAGAGTGAGGCAACTTTGACAACTTACTTTCAGATGAAGTTTTTGAAAGATTGTGACAGGTTTGTAGTGGACCAGCATGCCGTCATCGGATACGCCCATAGTTACGGAAATCCGCTAAACTTTCCTCGCACTTGTCTCAACAGTAATGTCAGAAACAGTTATATTCTCGATTGAAATCTACAACAGTGACTGGAGTCTCTAGGTAAGTCGTGCTGTGTTAACGTTGAAGACACTGGATACACAGGAAGCAGGGATGGCAAACATTCTCGGAAGATTGAAAATAAAAGAGATCCCTTCTGTGCAACTGTCACACTCACAAAGGACTGTTATCCAGGAATGCCTTCTCAGCATCTGACTGGAGCATGGGTTCTCACCTATACAGCTTGCTTTAATAGCTTAAACGCTTAAAAACCATTTCTAACCTAAACATTGATGTTGTGTGTGCGTGTTTTTCTGAGTTTTGGAGTAAATAGAAAAAAACCCTGTCCAAATTCCCTACAAAACTGAGCGAGAAAATCCATATTTCTCCAATGCGCATGACAAATTTACAAAGGCCAAACTTGCACGCTACATACCAGCTCACTTGCTACGGTGAGATATGAGAAATCCTCTTTCAACATTTACACATGAATATGTATAGGTAAAGAGGATCTTTGTTCCATTCTTCGTGAAGTTCAATGCCAAGTGGACGGCGCAACTACCAGCAAAAAAAAGATCGTATAGCCGAAATGTCAATAATGATGCCAAATGACAGTTGTGCCGACATAGTCCGCAATAAACCACCAATTTTTCAATAATCGTGTGTTCAATCAGTGTAAGAATTCTATAGATTTATGTGGTTTTATGCCTTTTTCGGAATTTACGGGTTTAGAGAACAGATCTGTTTCAGGATCACTCGACTTCCTCGGTTGGTTCTATCTAAGCTAGTGAACACGAGCTTTCAATTTCTCGTCTTATTTTTACTCGCAGCATCCCCTGTGGTTTTAATTTTTATGAAGAATGAAATGATCTACTTTTCCACGTAATAGTAGCTTGCTTATTTTACCTTTGTAAAATACTCTCACATAACGTTAATACTCATGAAAACCATTTGGTGCAGATTTATGGAAATTACGAGAGATGACAAGGATTTTAGACGCTCCAAATCCGACAACTTCCAGTAACGCAAGTAAGCTGCTTATATAGACGGCGTTTATAATTTGCGTAATCAAGCAACTGTTTGTAAGCATAACTAAAAATCAAGAACGTACTTGGTTTCGGGAGAAGAGCCTTTTCAAAAAGTTCCCTTTTCGAAGGAGCGTCGCGAGTTTCGGGAAATTTTTCTTGAGACCAGCTCTCCGTTGATTGGGTTCGTTCAGTGAGTGAAAGGAGTGCTCCTCTGCTTCAAATCCTCTGCCAAACTCCATGTCCGCGTTGGTCAGTCGACTATATCTGAATCCGACGTCGCACATGTTCCACAATTTTATACTCTTAAATTGACCACATGAACTTCTCTGGCTCTCTTGAAATTTGCGAAGCAATGGAGTGGCCAAGTGGCGAAATGAGTGTTTGCTCTAGTTTCGCCTCACACTCTCTTCGTCTTTCTTGAAGTGGGAAAACTGGATGTCAGGCTTGTCACTAGCTCGATGAAGGAGTGACGAGAATGGTGATACCTCAATTGCAAAGGATTAATTTTGGGTATTCAGGCAGACAATAAAATGCAACAGCCTCCTTCATTACACCACTTTAGTGGTAAGAGGGTTGTAATAATTTACCATGCAAAATATTTTTGACGCTCAAGGAGCACAGTGAAATGACAGTGGAGCATGTTCAACCGACAAGAATTTATGTACAACACATAAAACTACCTAGGGTGATATACGCATCACACACTTCCATGTTTTATATCTTTTCCATTGAATTCGCAAAGGTTTCGTGGTGGTTCGATAAAAATCAGCGATATTCACCGTAATGCAGAAAGACTTCACTGAAACTGCAATGAGAGCAAGCATCCACGCTTAACATATTCGAGTGTGTATGTATCTGGTACAATAAATGCGAACAAGCTCATTTTCGCAATGGTGGATCGAAATTCACTAGATCAGATTTAAATTCAATTCAACCCGTCTTCAATTCACCAGTCTTTCATTGTTTTTCCTACAATATTTGCCAGATTACTTGCCTTGGTAACCTGACAATTCTCCACAATGAGCGAAATCGGGTTTCCAGGGTACAGAGTATAGTTCACAAGTAGTTAACCATTCCTTCAAAAAGTGTCCAAATATCTGTGGCTGTAGTAATCAGACATGTTAATGGGAATAACAGCTACCAATTTTTCCAGTTTTTTCCCAAAAATAAGTGTCCGGAAAAAATCAATCTCGAAGTGGGCAAAAACGGGAAAGTGGGAAAAATCAAAGTGACAAAAAATAATTTAATTATTTTATGCAAAAGGCTTTCAATTAATTGAAAGTTGTTTGATTTCACAGTGTTTTGCTTTGAAAGCAACATGTAGAAACACTTTTACAACATTTTAGAAATAAATAAAAAACTAATGTGTTAGTCACATCTTAAAGCCACATTACATAAGTTGAAAGGTATATATTGTGTAGCAATTGATTTTTCCCAATTTTTCCCGTTTATTTCCACTTTCCCATTTTTCCCCACTTTCCCATTTTTCCCCACTTTCCCATTTTTTCCCACTTTTGAAAAGGACTGGGTGGGAAATTTAACATGTCTGGTAGTAATGAGTCATTGTGAAGCATGAATTATGTGTCGCCTGAATTCTACACAGAAGATATCACGCTTCATTCCCACTGGTTGGAGATTTTTATTTTATTGAGCTCATCGCTTCAAGTCGTTACGACGAAAGTATCAACAAAGCCCAAGCATCATGCATTATAATATCTTCGAGGAAGATTGTTTTTAATGGCAGTTGGATGTTGGATATTGCAGCTGCGATCATTAAATGCAGGATTAATAAATGAAATGCTCCTCCGTCGCCTCAACAACCTGTTACTTAGAATGCTTCTTTATTTTTCAGAGTTGCCTCTTGCTGGAAAGTCTTGGAAGATATAAAGACTGAGGGAAGAGAAGACGCTTCGGAGATTTGTCTTAACAGCGTAAGGAATACGGTATATATAGTGGATTTCAACACGAGCTATTTAGCCTCAATACATTAACAATTTCACCAGGATTTTCTCAATTTTCGAATACTATATTTTCTAATAATGTCCGACAATTCTCTATCTCTCTGGTTTATATGTAACATCTCGAGCGACACGTCGAAATCACAAACTTTGGCAAATCAGATGCTCTAAACTCATATAACATACATAATATCTCAGGAGGATCTACGAAACGCTACAAAAATATATAAAACGCGAAGATTTATCGGTGCTCAACGGTATACTATTTCTCTATTAACATTTCGCCCGACATTTTCAACAATACAAGGGAACAGTTGACAAGGGTAACTGTCTAAAACTCGTTCATCTCTATTCTACAAGTTACAACAAACAGTTTCTCTCAATTATAATGTAGTGATTGAATGTATATAACTCATTGTCCATTTCCTATGCTTAGCGTTTCATCCTACCATATTTTTCCATTAAAATGACTTTGTGGTTTGTGACTTCATGACTATATATCGTCAGTATAGAGGTAAGTTATACATACACAGATATTTATCACTGGAAAAAATCCGCTAATCTCAGCTAGTGGTATACACATACAGTAAGACATTGACTGTCTAGACATGATTCCTATAAAATTACACAAACCTACGATAAACTCCACTTGAATAGATGTAACTAAAACCTACGTACAATCTATCATAGTCACACTGGAAGGTGATTGGTATGTTTAGTTTAGCGTAGACTGTATCGTACATGACATATATTAAAATAAGATGTAGTGTTCACTACATAGAAGAGCAGTCTTTCCTCCATTCATCACCACAGTAGCCTAAGATGCAGGACAAGGGAGATTGCGGGTAATACTACAAGAGGAGAAACTATCAGCATGGAGGACGAACATTCCAGGTTGTCCTGCTGAAATTCGTCTTGATTAGTAATTTCATAGCTCGATATCACTCCACTGCAGTCCTGTAAATAGAGATGAGATATTATAGTATTTAAAGTGTATTCCTGAACAATTTGCAAATCCGTATCAGTACGGACATTGTGATGAAAAAAGATTGTAAACCTTACATCACAAATACTCGTACAAGAAGGGCACTTGATTCCGCCCTTGTGCAACCAACCGTTGGCCAGCAACTGGATTTTAATTTCTTGTCCAGTGTAGGAGCATGTAAATGTACGATTCGTTACCTGGAATGGCCGAAGGGTGTAAATTAATTACTCTGCAATTCATGCACAGTACAGTGGATACACAAACAAAGCGGCTTAGCCGACAGAACAAAGCACGTACCATAATGTGAAGGAGTCCATCCTTACACAGGTACTGGTAACACCCCGAGCCCCAGTGTTGCCAATGTCGTTTCTGATGACAAGACCTCTCTTCCCACATGTCCTTCGTGTGGTAAAAGCATTTCGATCCCTCTCCGTACTGTTCCAGAGCAAAGTTTTTGTCTGGCTCTATTTATTAGGATTGTGAACATGTGCAAAAATAAAAACATTTTCCTTCCAGTGTACATGAATAAAGTGAGTAAATTACCCGGATTGTTTTCGTCGTAATAACATTGAGATCCACGAATGACTACGCTGTTTGCTCTCCACGTAAATTCTTGTACGTACGGACAGTAATCTGCTAATGTGACGGAGCCACCGTAATACGTAACGTCGTCTTCCTCTGAGATATTTGGCAAGGAGTCGAAATTCTAGTCGTGCATGAAATCAATTAAACATAACTCACGTTTTTTTCTACATCATAGAATCCTCTCATGCATTCACGCCGGAGTTTTACCTGATATTCTTTGTTCAGAGGATCTTTGTATCTGACCAGGTTACACAGCGCAACAGACGTGTGATCATCGGTGCATTGCGTTTCCAAGGGCTCTGCTTTCACTTTATTACAATACGGTAGTGGATCTTCTCCTCTGTGAATGTGACAACACACATTGCAATATTATTCAACTCCGAACAACAAGTTGTCAGGGATAGATTTGAAAAGTGGAACTGGTGTCACCTCGCTTTCCGTGTGGTCATCCACTCCATGCAAGATTTTTTGGCGAAGTCACAGCCCAAATCGTTGCCCCACTTCAAGTCCTGGGCCATGTCGTAGTTGGCACGGTACCATCCAGTGTCCTCCATCAATGCTAAGGTGATGCTGGAGTACACCGGATTTTGAGTGTGTGTCCCGGTCATCGCTTCGTTCTTGTAAATCAGGAAAGTCGAAAATCTCAATCACAGTAGCCAGCCTTTGACATCAATCAGTAGCTGAAAGGAAAACCTACCTCAAAGATACGCTTCTCCCAATGAGTCAGGGCAGTGCCTTCTTCTCCTTGATCTTCAAGCTCAGCACCCTCGAGATCGGGACAGTTGAAGTGCTTCCGAACTTCTTCGACCACGCGCGGAGTTACAATCATTTGCATTGTCCTGTTGACAAAACCGTCCCTCACTTGCCAACCTGGGCGAGTGATTTTCCTAATGACTTTATCACTCCATTGTCTCGCTTGCATTCTAACCATGATAAAAAAATCGTAAATATAAAAACATACAAAAAAAAATCATCTATACTTGTCAACTACCAGTTAAAAGTCTTTACTCTGTGTTAAGAGGAGGTTTTCCCCGGTTATCACGAGGTGTCAAGGGATTGCCTTGATCATCCCGGTAGAATGCGTACAGCGATACAGAGAAGCCGAGGGCGTGAAGGATTTCATGTTTCACCGTGGAAATGAGTGTCTCCAATTCCTGAGGTTTTGTGTTGATACTATTCGGGCAAAGATTTGCATGCCCTGCTATTGGCCTGCCGACAAAAGAAATTAGAGACTTCTTAGCAATCGGATCTGTGTCAGAGTACACAAATATGGACTCGTTAAGTAGCGAAATATTTCCTCATATCAAGTACACACGAACCGATCGAAAGCACTCTCCTGTTGGCAATGTGCGGCATACGCGACTGTGAAGCCGTGCTTACAACGAGTCGTTTGAAGGGCGGACACGTAAAAAACGAAGTCGGCATTTGCAATGCCAGGCCCTGCTGTACTGTTTGGGGCTTCCCGACAATTTGTCCCACTTTCATTACACACGCGACAAACCTGCAAAATGCAAAAAAAATATGCAACTTGCTCTTGATCTCAATACTTTAGTATAATCTTTATATGCATACGTCTAAGTGCTCTTCTGGAACTTGAACTTCTCCACACATAGTTTTCGCTTCACACTCCACCTTACAATAAGGATGAGGATCGTCTGCTTTGTGATAAACTTGCTGATTTGGACAACGCCTGCGGAAACAATGCATTCAGTCAAAAAGTCCAAAGATGATTGCTGATTAGTAACTGATTTCACAAACCTATTCAAAACTATGGCACGCTCTGTCCGTCGCACCATGAGTGCCCGCTCCCAGTACGTCATTGCTTCTGGAAGGACGGTGTTCTGAAAATTGATATTGGCCATATTATAGCAATCCAAACATGCTTCCCAAGTGTTAACTATGAATAATATAACAAAAGCTCACATTGATGAGATCCTTCTTCTCCTGATCCAGTCTGATGGGTTATGACGAAAGGATAAACATGGCAAAAGTTAGTATTGAATGAGAAAGACTCGTGAATAATTGTACCAACAAAACTGGAATTCTTACTTGTGAACACTTTCATCATAATATAACACAATTCGGAGTGGCTGATCGATACTTCGTTTTCTCATCACATGATGTGGCTCAATGAAAGCTCCATGGACTATCTGGAATTACACATAAAAATGTTGAGAGATGAAAAATCTTATTCATACTTATTCCGTCCAACACAAACTACGTACACTTCAAAACGGGACGGAAGGACTCACTATTGTGGTCATTGAGTCTTTTAGACTATAATTTGATTGATGCAAATATGCACTTTGACAACATTCTCGTTTGCAGCGATTTTTGTTAGGATTTGATGGCAAATGTAAGCCGTAGTTGGATCCCTTTCTATTCAAGTCAAGTGACAAACTTTCATCCCAAAATATTTCGTACTCATTACCGTTTTACCTTAGTGTGTGCATCATAAAATTTTCGCCTGTAAATCGTCGGCTCAGTAACTAATTCTGAAAGCATTTCTTCACGCAGCAAATCATCGCGTAACACACCCCCTGGCCCGGTCTCAAGAGATTTTTTAAAGTCTCTGTGCATTTCTAATGCTTCGTAGCAGAAAACGAAAATACTCGATGATGAAATTAATTAAGCGTGCTGATGTGCATATATGGTACTTATCATCATCCATGGCAAAAGGGCACGCCACAAACCTACGCGGCAGAAATAGAGGTATGCCTGCAGCGAGATTTTTACAGTTTTACCAGGGTTTCTTGCCTAATTTTGCCTAAGCAATTTGCTGGTGTTACGGAGGTTGCTGTTTGAAATCTTTGTTGGCAAACATACGCCTCAGTAGGTCAATTACACACCTCTAGCTGGGAAATCGACAAGAAAATGAAAAGTCTCCCTTCAACGAAAGTCATTGGGACGACGTAATGAAGTGTGTAGAGAGGGCAAACAATTAGCTTGTCTAATGCTACGTACACACTTTCCCTCCATGATTACTGTTATCATCAGCAATGATAGGGTCGTGTTGTGTTTGGTCGTACGGCTAATTTAGTGAGACCCATATATTTACTATCGCTTTCCGGAACCCGTTGGTGCAAAAATGATGTTTGAACTTTGGAAAATTTCATCAATACCTGCCGATTTAACGACAGATAGCAAAGGTCCCAAATCCCACGGTCGTGCCGACGAATCATCGGTATTGCTAAACTCGCCTTATGAGCGGACACACGCAGAGTCATAAAGATTTCTCTAACTGACGCAGTTAAACTGACTCAAAATGATTGTGATTGTGATTCTCAAGCCAAATAAAATTGTGTGAGGCATCCTATTAACATTTTATAGCTGAGCTTGAGCGTGTCACAAAAGTAAAACTTTCCATTAACTATGCCAGCGGACTCAATTTTTTTTGGTGTACCAAAAAAGTCCACGAGACGTTCACGACACGAGACTGCGACGAAGAGAGTCAAAATTGATGAGAGTGACAATCACAGACTGGGGTTTTTATTTTGTCTTTAAATGTTTCCCTGTGTATGTTTGCTAATGCTGAAACTTGTGCCATCATGTCTGCCGTATGCCTTTCTCCGCTTTTTTCCACAAGGGTGCATAAACGGTTGGTTGTTACAAGATGTACTGATTTACAACCATTTAAACTCGGTTTTTATGATGGGCACGGATTTTAGATTGAATCAAGCAAGGAATGGTGGTCGAGTGAAAATGACAACTTGAAATGAAACGGAAATTGATGTCAGAATGAGCGTAACAAGCAAAAGGTCACACTCTTATTTAGATATAGATGGAATGCTTGTGGGAAAATGAAAGGTTGGCAACAGGCCGACCTTTGAACAGTCCCGTGCAGTCATCGATAGAACACCGATAAAAGTGTGACATCAAATTGAAATATCATCAGAGAAATATTTCAGGTATCTGGCAAATCTTGGCTGATGAAAGAACAATCATGGTTACATATTTCAGGAAAAAAATATCTGTCCGTTTGTGGGTAATTGTGTTACACATAATTACATATTAGGCATTCGAAGTGCCTTCAAAATTTCTTCCAGCAATACATATAGAGAACGACAATACAGCATTACCACAAACATTAGTGAATGCCTGCATAAAATTCCCAATGACAAAGCGCGTCGCTTTTATTTGAAATTTGTTGAACTCAAAAAATCCACTTGAAGTTCATGACAAAACACTCGACGCAAGGTGACGCAAAACTAACAGTAATAGTAATATTATGGTTTTAAGGGATGATAATTTGAGATTATTGAAATTTCAAATGCACACTGACACCTGAATCTTGACTTTCATATGTGACAGCATCCTAGCAAAAGAGGCGCTGGGATACGGTTAATTTCTATTAGTCTATTATATTTATCGTTAATAGTTTGAAGCACACTCTGCATCGAAGGTAATCCAAAGGCTCGTCCCGTCACTCTATTTACTTTCAATTACCACTCGCAATGCAATCCGTAATGAAAGAAAACGCATTCTCGTGAGGCACCAACCGCTTCTTGTGCGAAATTATGGCATCAAGAATCAAATATTATGTGAATCATAATAGAATCCCCTAATCATCGCTTTTCTCCTTTTTTTACTGCTGACACACAATGGATGGAAAGTGGACATATGTAATAACTAAGACGCAACCGCCTTAGCAAAGTACCAAATTTGACAATTTTTAATGCGAACAAATCGTACTGCAGAATTGGAATGCGGTCTCAAGCCACAGACGGACAAATGGACGATAAGAGTGCCTCATCAGTAGGAATAAACGAAATTGTGCACACTAACCCACACACACACATTTTTCATCATTACATCCCCAATCATTATGATCCGAGCATCATTACAATTTCACGACAATGTCGCGAATCACTTTTACCTACGCTGTCGTCAATTTCGATCTTTTCGTGAAAGGGAAAAGGACTCAAAACGAACAAAGCCTATATCGGACGAAACACGCAAGGTCGGCATCCACTCCAACAAAGGTCTGCTAATTCAAGAATTTAGTCTCTCTCTCTACGGACAAAGTCATTCATTAATTGCAGATAAATGGTAATAATGCACTTGTAATGCCGCATCTAATGGGTGCCGGTGGTGCTCATCAAAATTACTCAAAATATATCACGAACTCATTGGAACTCAAAAACGAAAGGAACATCTTCGTGCTTATCTTCACGCAAGCGTCATCTTTGTCAAAGAAAAACCAAGGGAGCGCAAAGACGCATAGTTTTTCATACTTTAAAAAAAAATTCGTTCGTATGAAGAGTGACCGTTTCTTTGTTGGGTTAAGTGTAACAAGTTGACGAAGTTCAAGTCGTTTACACAAACACCCTTATCTTCTTTGGCATACTGATGGCCTCCAAGAGAGAAGAATGTTTCGCAAGATTTCGATGCATCAAAAAAAAGAAGAAAAGATGGAAATATGTGAGCAACTAACCCTCTCTGTGTGAGACTTTATTTTTTATGCATGCGCATTAATTGTGTGTAAGCAGGAGGCAACTTTGAGGTGAGATATGCAAAATAAGGTTATGGGCACTGCAGTGTGTAGAAACTTGTGGACGAAGCGTAGTTTGCAACTTTGAGCCGGTCGAGTCCTTCTTCCCCATTCTGGCATCTGCCTTGTGAGAAACGGGTGGCTAGGGTGTATGTCTTGATGTTTGGCGAGAAGCGTGACAATTTTTTGGCGATTAGATAAAAGTCCTTATCAGAGAAGCGCTGAGCATGTGCTCATCTCGTAAAAGAATTGTGGTGATGGTGTTGACGCAAACGACGAGGAAGGAGTGAAGTGGACGATTAAGAGGTGATGTGTCATGTTTCCCCATGCGCATTCATGTAAATGAAACATTACGAAGGAATGTGTACCTAAAAAGTATAATTCTTTTGGTCGATGTCAAAATAAAAATTGAAAGCAAATATGGTTTCTTCGGGTTAAGGTGAAGTAAGAGGTAGGCCACTGTGCCATCTTCGCCGTGCCTCTTGTATTTTTAAGTTATTCCCATTATCGTCATTAGGATTATCGTGAACAACCATAAAAAATGCTGACAACAGGCAAAACATCGGATGATGAAGTCAAAGAAATGAGGATTTACGCCAGTACTTATAAAAACACTTACACCAAGCGCCCACTAGATTCATGTAACTCATTCAGTGAGTTAAATGGTTGATTATGAGTAAATTGCTCGATGAACCAAAATGGATGTACAGTTGATACTCAAAAAGGAACCACCGTCATTACTTAATCTTTTGCATGATTATATTAGCCTCATCCCTCATTTCGTGTCCAAATTTAGGGAGCTCAATTTTAGAGTGGTTTCCCTCTGAAAACCACTTTTGCGCGGTGAAGGACACTCGCGGTTTGAAAATCGCTATGAATGATATTTCGAAAACAACAAAAACGACTTTTTGTATGAAAACTACAAATTCCCTTTTGCCAGCTTCTACACATTCTAAAGAGATTCCTTTGTTTTACAAAGACCTGCCGAATCTCTGCACTTTCAGTTTCACGACCTTAATTCACTTGCGAACAATCGGCGGCGTCATCGCATTTCAACGTCAAAGAGGAGATGAGCTGACAATAGATTTCATTGTTGGAAAGTGCATCATCACAGACATCCACTGACAAACACACTTGCTCACAGGCCCGTTAACAAGGCATTGTTGCATAATTAGTGACTCTATAAACGGAATGGCTCTTCAGCCTTTGTGGGAGACACTATTCTGATGAACTATTACGAACTGTGCCTGTCTCAGCGTCATTATCAATCAACGGTAGATTCTGAATGTTAAGTGTAGCAATATCCTTCGACTTGGCAACCAATTAAGATATTTCCCTTCCCAAATGCTACTTCGTTGCCACATGATACGCCTGTCTTTATGTCATACTTGTATGGAACTTATGAGTGCAAAAATTACCTACTTCCGCTGGAATAAAGTCGGAAAAAAAACTGGAAATTAGCCTACCAAAAAATTTAGCCCAATTGGCGTCTCCCAATTACAATCAGGTAATATATTCTGAGTCACTAATTTGGAACTCTGTGCTATTATGCCAGGAGTTCGTGAACATGAAAAAGCAGAACAGATGAAAAAGAGACTTGAACATAATTAACTTTTGTGACTCACACAACGAACTTGACAGATCATTATAATGCCATTTAAAATAACAGTAACCAGATATAGAGTTGTAAAGGGTTGATATAATTCTCTCCTCGCGGAAGTGCAGTAATAGTTTAAGGATGCAATTCATTTATTTATGGAGGAAGTCCTTACATTGTGGCTAACACTACGACAGCAAAGTTGAATTCTATATTAGAAAAGCAAGGCTTTATTTCTAACTCTACTACGAGCTGTAAGCAGGGAGAAAAATGTAATTAATGCATCTCACGCACACTCATCCTTTTGCAAGTTGAGAACAAACTGTTTTTAGACACAAAGTCTGCGCATTTTTCCAATTTTTCACCAAGGAAAACGAAGCATGGGCACGCTGCAATGTCGATGTCTGAGACGACGGGGTGAATACTATTATTAATATTGTACTCCGTGGATTATGTAACCGAGAACTTTTGTAACTTTTCCTATCTCCACTACAAATGCACAACTCCATCCATAATATTAATGTGTATTTTATTATACATGAACAAGGTGTACAAAAAGATACAATAAACTCGCATCATCAATTTCTGCTAAACTCACCAAGCCGGTTGTTCGTCATGAGCGATCCCCATTCTATATACTGATATAATATAATCCCTCCGACTAGAGTGTCATGTTCAGAAAACGTAAAAAAATATGTGGAAAAATCGTTATTATTGTTGCGATTTTTTTTACATGGACGGATTCCTTTGCGCATGATCACGCAATTGAGCACCCAACAATAATTCAGCAAAATATAAACAACCATACTTTACAACGCAATTTGGCCTTTAAAATTTACGAAAAAATGATCAGTCTCTTATTTCTGTTGTGTGTACATTTAATGGTAGACTTGTAAAAATTTAATAGGTACACTTGTCTTGTCCCACTTTTGACAGTTCACCAAAATGCAAAATAAGTTCAACGCACTGTCTTCTTCGCTTTTGGCGTGTGCTCACAACCATCATTCCACGTATAAACAACACTTGAGGTTGATTTCCTCCAGATAAGGAAAGTTTGATGCCTTCCAAACATTTTGCTCTCACAAACGGAGCCCTGTGATGTTAATAGGAGCGTGATCATGTCACTTTGTAAGTCGCGTGTCTATTAAAAGTTCATTTTTCATTTTGTTACGTGGCCACGTATTTATTTAAATCATGCTCACTCCATGGAGCAAGATACGTGACACATATCGAGTAAAAGGGTCTCTCCGAAGAATACGCTGAGTGAGAATATAAAGATGGCCTCAAAATCATTAAAGGCAAATAAATTATTACCAGAGAGGGCAGACAAGCGTATGTGTGCTCCTAGGTATATGGTTGTATTGTACTTTCAAAAAATATGGAGTAAATGAGCTATGATGTAATTTCAGTATTCAATCACAGTGTGATATGGATCATAGTTGCATCTCTCTGAGTCACTCCGTCCACGCTACGGCACGAAGACATTCTATTCTGTTTTCTTTGTCTAATTATACTCCACACGGTTCTAAGACGGTGTACAACACGTCACGACTTGGTGGGCATGGATCCATAAAAAAAATCTGTTACCGATACATTCTAGATTGCGGATGACAAGCTCACACAAAGTTTTTTTTTGTTTTATCGATTTTTCTTCTTCATTAAAATACCCGTCTCTTGTCCTCTTTGTGTGTACACAGAGCACACTTTTATTGGCATGATACTCATTCACTTAGAAATCAGAGGCTTTGCCATTTTTTTTCTTGAAATGTAAGCCTATTGTCGACACGAGCTGCCTTTCTTATGACTTGTATAAAACAAAGACGGTCCTCGCCGCTCGTGCATCTTGTCTTGAACGTGTTATCATTCGCATTAATCACAATTCAGGTATTAGCATGACTCCCTTTTACTAATCCGTCCGTGGTCTTCCCTCTGTGTGTTATTAAACGATTATTATGTTGGTGGAGCAGTAGGAGAAAAAAGCGGAAGAAAATCACATCAACTTAATTTTTGATGTTGTGTTTTTTAATCAGGAAAAGATTTGTTCCTCTGAAAAAAATGTGTCTTGTCAATCTCCTCTTTTGTATCTGCAGGTAGTCATGTTCAATTCAGGCTTAAAATTAAAACTTTCACTTGTACCGCTTACGTAATGGTCGGTCTTTGTTGTTATTATTTTAATTTTCATCTTCTCACTTTTCTTCCTTGCATAATGCCAAGCTTCTCAGCTTCATTAGTCGCGTTAATCGAATCAAACACGAAAATTAAGCAGACACTCCCACACACAAATTGGATCTTGAAATTCGGAACTGCAAAACATCAACTCGAATGCGCTGCAAGTATTATATCAATAAAACAGTGCTCCCTGTGAGTGAAGTTGTACAATAAATGAGCCACATTTTTACAACAATGGAACACGCATAATTCATCACTTTCGCACATTCCTCCAGTCCGGTCGAAGATGGACATATCGACCTAAAATAAATACCGATGCGATGATCAGTGAGACATATGATAAAATCACGGTTTTGCTCACGCCAACAAAGTCTTATTTGAAAAATAAATACGCATCTGAATGAATCTCCTAGTCGTAGAATAGCTCCGTAAATGTTAGTAGAGAATCTGTGTAAAATACACGTATTACACAATCCTCGATATAACAATGCCATGCTCGTAAAACGCTCGTTTCCTCCGCAATGACACAGGAAGGTAAGGCTGTTGATGATCAAAATAAAAATAGAAGCGTACACACCAAAGACATTCTAAAGTTTTAATTCTTATTTGCATCCTGTGCACGGATTGATGAATAATATACGCATTACGGTACCACAAGTTAAGGAAGTACGCGCCAGCTTGAAGAATACTCACACCTCATCTTGTGCTTCCGACTGTCACCTAATGGCTTCAAGGTCAATGACTAATGACAAAAAAAACAGCAAAGGTGAGGAGAGGAACTTGCAAATAGCTCTTACTAAATAGGAGCATGCCACCGCTCAACGGACACATTGTGACAACTTTGCGATTTGCAAACGACACGCTGTGCAACAACAGAGGGCTTCCCATTGTTTCTAAAGGACGTGCAAATTCAAAAATACGCTTCCTGTCTTAAGCTAAGCACATTTTAAACGCAACACCATCAATCCACCTATCTAATGAAGGCAGCTTATATCCAATCTCAGATACAAAATGAGCTTCTTGAAAAAATATAAATGTTTTCAATTAGGTCAAAAACATTCTGTTCCTCGTTATACGCTCATCGTTTCATTTGTTAAGCTTAATGACATAGGTATTAAATACTTGTTGGGAGAAATATCCTAATTTCACTGTGCAACAATGATATCTGTAAAATGAGCTGTAAAATACACCTAATTGTTTGCACCTCCGTATGAAAACCTATTAAATCACTAAAAAAGCCCAAGAAATCATTGCGCATATACAAATTGTTATGCAAACTTGACTGACAAGTGTGCCTCATCATGACACATTCCACAAGTTCTCAAGCAATTTACTTGTTCGAGTTGCACCCAACCCTCGAACCATGTGTGATACTTCAAAAAGCAGCTTAAAAATTTGAGTGGGCACCTCATTGAAGCGCAGAGTGGATACGTACCAAAAGGGGAAACGCAGCTCTTAACTTTACTCCACAATTGTGTATACTATTACGTGAAAACTGAAGCTTTGATTTTTCTAGTAATTACACACACGGCGTCCTGCATATAAATATTTCCTTTGGGCAGCACAAACCTTTTGTGATGACCATCACAAACAAGTTTGACAGTGACGCTTCCTCCACAGTGGTTTTCTGGTCAATCTACCAATTACGTATACATTCAGCGTTCCTCAAATGGCACACAATAATTTTCTTGAGTTATGATGATGACCAGAGTTCATTTACATTGTGATTTACTTCGCTCACTTTTTATAAGCTCATACAATTCACACTCTCCGCATCCAATTTGTTTATAAAAAACTGAGACTTTTGTGGTTATCTATCCGAGATAGAAGTGGAATCGAGTGTAGCATGAGAAACAGAAAGTGTGAGAACGGCAAAAACAATTATATTATGACATAACACCTAATAATGTCAATGAGTACCACGTCAGGATATAGAGGATGTTCAGTTTTATCTCCCAAACTTGTCTCATGATTGTCATGATGACGGTGAAGGGGACGGAGGTGCCAGGCTTATTGGAGATAAAACTTGTGCTGCTTCGAACTCTCGAAAAGATTCCCAGGCGCACATCAGGTGCGTCTTCGTCATCATCTTCACAACAGCTTACTTTTATGCTTCACCATTTCATGTACAACTTCAAGCTTAATCAGTGTTTTCTGCAGGTACAACTGTGCTCCACAACTGATTCTGGTCACTTGATAAATTAGAATCATCATGCCTAATAATAATTGACCTGCTCCACAATTCTGTGTGGAGCGCATCAAATGTAGAAACTGCATTAACTCTACAACAACATTACATAACGTTACCACTTGAAATAAATCTAGTTCCGCATGTATCACAGCATGAAAATCAGAGTTGTAATCCAACGAGATAGGAGAAAACAGTGAAAACATCTTTCAACGTATTTCACTACAATCAACAAGAGCATGTTTAATGAACTGCAAATATGTGCATCACTTCGCACAGGGTGAAAAGCCGTTCCCATTCAACTTCGACGAGGTTGAAGTGTCATCATAATACGCGGCTGGCTACCTCGTGGGAACTGAGTGTGGCTACAACTTGGATTGAGTACAGCGTTGTGAAAACATCGGAATTCATGGTTGTAACAACGATCTCGCTGAAATTCGTACTAATCCTCAGGTTGTCCCGTATAGCCGTGAGGAAACTTGAAGGCATTGGCTTTTCCTTAGAGAACCCAACACCCACGTCGAAATCTAGGATGTTTTGTGAGTTCTATGTAGTATCATACGCATTACTTGCATCCTCATCGTTTCTTTTTCTTGCCCAAGTTATTACAGGATTGTTACAAATTGTTTTCAAATTCACTCCTTCATCTGCTCCACCTCACAAACAGGTACGAGCACCTATCTAAATATGAGACTCCCAAATTACACTGCAATCTAGACAACATTAGAATAACGAGCTTCACAAGCATGGAACGCCTCAAAACAAATGTTGACTAGTTCGTAAGCCTGCAGAAATAACTCAAGTCCAGAGTCCAACCTGCCAATCGTATATTATGATCCCAATTTCCTTTACTGCGTCATCCTCATAATATGCCTCTTGCATGTGTCGTCATCAACAAAAACCCTGAGACAACTTGCTCAAGTGAAGCTTATAATAACTTCCTGCAAACATTTTTTTTTTTCGTGATCCTCCTCGACTTGGGTGAGAAAGAGTTCTCTCTGGACTTGAACTTCTACTTTTGAAGCAACAAGACCAAGTCGAACTTGAATCAGCTCTGTTTCTCCGACTGAGCGATTATCACATTCTTGAAGAATACATGCTTTCATTTTTATACCACTTTTCAGGATAATCAACCCTTGCCCATCAACTGAAGCCGGATGAGTGGTAGGTAATACGCGCCCTGAGAAAAATTGCCATGAAATAATTACAAGAGCGAAAAAATTATCACCCACACACAACACATTCACTAGCCACCACACTGCTCGTTTCCATTTGGTATAGTTGTAATCACTGTATTTCTCAACAAGAGAGAATTTCTCGTTAATTTCCTGTGCACAACGTGCACCCTTAATGTATTCATAAATTTATTAACGATGACATACACACCAGTTCACAGTTATTTTCCCTCGTAAAATCCAAGCGGTTATCGGAAGGAAGACAAATAAAGCGAAAAAAAAAACTGGCAGAGGAAATAGTTCTTGAGAAATGGCTCCATTTCAATTGCAGTAATGATTTTGTACATTTACCTCTCTATTTTAAAAATGATCTCCCACAAACAAAAGGGTTACATATCATCATATTATATACTTAGCCCTTCAAAACGGCATCCCAGCACAATACACACAGCGAAAAAAATCTCACCAGAGAGAACTAGTAGTAAATAATATTGTACAGTTTACTAGCGTTAATAGTTTTAATTTCCACAAACACGGGAATCACAATTGAGCGAAATGTATCATTGGATTCCACGCTTGTCAGGTGTGAGGGTGGTGATCGTACCTAATCAAACTGTCCGTATGAATGCAGAATCCCCGCTGTGATGCTTATCTGGACCAGTTTTTCCTTCGCAAGTCTGACACACACGGTACGCAAAATATATAGCTCTGTTTACGATGCATTTATTTGATCATCAGTCACCGCTGAAAACAATTACTTTTCTCGTCCCTACATTTATTATTTTGGTGCTGATAGTTCTGGCATGACAGTAATGCATATCAACAACATTCTCAAAGCGTCGTCATTCCGAATTTCCTGTACACTTTGATGTCATGGTATCGCACATTCATAGGGCGTTGAGGCACTACAATTCATCATCACTAAGCTCCTCTGAGAGAAAGAACCGTCAGACTCGTAATTTTTTAATAAATAAAACGCAACATTTGTACAATAATCCTTTTGATGTCGTTGTAAAATGAATGAGACATCAAACAGTAGTCACATGCTCAGAAATAAATCATTCGTGTTTTCTTGCATTGTACTTCACAACGCATTTTGAGCATCGGTAAGCACATTATTTTTGTACAAGTTTTGAGTTCTCCTCTGCGCTACGAATATCATTGGGACAAAGTGCTTGAAAAGGGTTACAATGTAACGGGTAAGTTTCGAGGAGCTCGGTAGAAAATGCAATGCAAAACGTGTGGACGCTAGACAAAGAGGTATAGGTTGGCAGGTTGATGGATATCTTCATCGATTCATCATCGTCATCATTCGCTCTTTGTAGTCCATCCGACCCAAAGGTAAACTTGAGAGAGACTAACGTCAATTGACACAAGTGTTGTAGGATTTAACGAGTAACAACGATTTGGAGATGTGGGTTCTCCGCAAAGCAAAATGTGAGTGATGCTCAATGTCGTAAGGGCAACTGACAATGACGCGTCACTGTGCTTGGTGCTCAAGTGAATGTGACAGGATTACATGATTATCACTCTCAGTTCGCCATTACTGAAAGACCTGTTTCAGCTCAGGAATAATGGGTGAGTGAGCGGTAGAGGTTTTCAACTACGTACCTCCATACGGTGAACTGAGGGGTTTTCCTTACTTCTCTGTAAGTTTAGTTGAAGTGTATCAAACATGACATAAATACGTAATCGTGGATTTATGTCATTATCAAATATAATATTAATATAATAAAATAGCAAACACGATGGATACCTCGACATCATGCTGACTCCCAATTTTTGAGCCAAGTTATTAGTTGAGTTTGACTCAATCGTGAAACAAAACGCGTGTGCACCACTGCTCTAAATTCCGTCCAGTCCAAATTTGGCTTTTATTGTGGCATAAAAATCACATTTGTATGCAATTTTAGCACCGGAACGGAGTAACATTTGAGGTGGATGGATACAACAGCAAATTGCTTTATCTGGGATGATTAAAATAAACTCGCAATTTATGATCGAATGCATGCCAACTCTCAGAGATGTACTCAACCATTGCTAGTTTTCTTGAGTATTTTTTTGACGAGGAATACAAGAAAAAAAAAATTCACCATCATTCTACACACATTAAAACCTGCCACTCGTTTAGTAAATGGTTGCAAGTCTTTTGCAAATCACGTCAGATCGACTATTATGCGACAGCGACGATTTTGCCACATTTGTAATCTGCAGTCTCGCCTGTACAAATTATGTTGCGCCAAAATGAGCGTCACAATCCTCATTCACGAAAGATTTTCATATTCTCAGTCAGTGTGTAATTGCAACAGCCAACAATTAAGTGTAACAAGTACCCTGAAGAGGTGCAGAGAACACGCATGAATAATGCATCAGCGATGCAGCCAAGAAGCCGCAGAGAGAGAGAGAGTCTTTCCACTTTTCGAGGAATTTATCATTTTATCAATTCCAATCCAACATTCCATTTTTTTCTCGTAGTCAGCCAAAGTTTGGCAGTTCATATTTTTTTCAAGACTTCGACGTTTACTTGGTGCACAGCGTGTGCGGCATGAAGTACAATAGAGGTTCGTACATCTACAATTTCCTTTTATCCATAGAATAGCAGTTTTGAATGTGTGCACTTGTTGTAAAACTAGTCGAATATATAAATACACACGTGCGTAAAAAAACGTTAAAAAATGAGAAGCAACGCCGATGAGATGTGTATGCTTTGCTAAACCATTGTAGGCAAAATCGTCACGTTTGATGCTTCTCTGGCCTATTTACAGAGCGAAACAGAAAGCAGAGAGATTTGCAACTAATTCATATTACATACCTAAGTACGCATCAAGTCGATTTTCCCCTTTTTATCCCCACATTATTAAGACTTTATCATTTATTGGCTGGCGTACGCCCCAACTTTGAAGATTGCAAAAAAAAAGTGGTAAATGAAACACGTCAATTAACCACAGTCATATAATTGAGGAGGCCAGGTAGACACGTATAAAAAAATATGGATATTTTCGAGTAATTCGTCTAAAAACATCACATACAAAGCTATGATTTACAACATTTCACAAATAAAAATGAAAATAGATCTCGCCTATCCACAACAACGGTAATTAGCGAAAAAAACAAGCGCAAAACGACATACTTCAAGATACATTCAATACGACTGCCTCCACCACAACATTCATCATCATCGTATCGCGTCTTCATTTCAGAAAGAATGAACAGAGTGGGATCAAAAAATCTTTACAGAAGTGCCAGAGCGTCTTAAAGCTACGTATTGAGTTTTTTATGTAGCACCCAGAAAAAAAATCTTTATGCATAACACACTCATCTATTCCAAGCAAAGTAATCTGAGTTGAAAGGGAAATGTTGTGATGCATTTTTGGAGTATTGTATTTAATCAGCTACCGAATAGTATTTAGCCTCCTCCGTCTACCTGATCTCATCAAAGTTCGCCAAAAGAACTAATCTGCCAACTGGCATGTTGAACTACTAATCTTTCACGTTCCCCTTTACGTCGTCAGAGTGGTCAAAAGGAAAATGAGCGTCATCTCTTCGTATCTTCCACGCTAGCTGTCCGCCTTGACCTTCACTTGAGCTTTTATTAAACGAAAAGCTGAGAACGAAATGAGATGGACTCTGCCACAACAATTAACCGAGGAGTGAGGAACGTGATGCGTGTCCAGCACTGTGTACAGATGAAATTGTAATATGTAAATTTTGACAATATCCAGACAGTCAATCCCCACACCAGGAGTGTTCAGCTAATAAAAGCAGGTGTACAAAGTCCTTCGAGACATACAAAAAACTGTTTCTTTGTAAAGCAGCGAAGTTAGTAAATGTTTTTTTTTGTGTCACAAAACCTGCAGACTTTTTTTCAACCCCGTTTCAAAAGTTTGTTTATTGCTTGTGCAGATACCGTTTAAGAGTGGCGTAATAATATACCAGAACTTTTATGGGACCAGAGGGTAGTTGCATAAAACGAAAAGTGTAGAAGGGTGTACGACAAAATCCTCGTTCAGCGCAAGGGAGTTGTAAAACGAAGAGAGAGAGCACGGAAATGCTTTTATAACCACTTCTGGACACACTATTAAATCCGTTCGAGGAGATGAGAAGTGTTTTCCTTGCGTTTTCCTTCCGCAGGAAATTTATATTACTCACCTCTTGCAATGACAATAAACAGCGGCAGATAAAAAAAACATGCTCCACCACTGAAAATATTTAATAACAATTTGCCGTAAAGGAGAAATCCTCCAAGCAAAAAGGTCTCCAATAACCTTAAGAGATTCATGATCACTGTCGGCTGTCATTAATTTTTACTGTCAAAACATGACAACACTCTGAGTAGACGGTAATACAACATTTTACACAGTTTCTCCACAGCAGTAATGTCGTGAAATAAAGGAGTCAATCATCCAGTTGGCAAAACAGTAGAAAAGAGGTAGGCGGATTGTTTAGCAAAGCAAAGAATAACAGGGACTAAGGTCTCTCAATCAGTGTGAAATTAATTCAGAAAGCAATTAAGACTAAAAGGTTTCCGTCTCTGTTTAGTCGCTCCTGGCGGCACTCAGGAAAAAAAACCACTACCACACATTCGTAGGCACCCTTCTGTGGTGACTTCACCACGACATAGTTGGCCCTCATTAGGAATTTGTCGCATGCTCCACATGGGGTCGTGATAAAAGTGTAGGCACACAGAGGTTACCTCATTGTTACACTAGTTTGAGCGCACTGCATTTCAATTATCTGCGGCGTATATCTCGAGACTACGTCATCTTAATATCAGCTCAAGTAAAAATTCTTCTCGTAGATCGATCAGCGAAGTTGAACGATTCGAGAAGGATCCTTTGCTGTGTGTGCGCCTCTTGAGAAGTCATGCTCGAATCGTTTTCCTCATTATCATTTTTATCACATCATCAATAATAATACAAGAAATGTGCCATGTTTACTCGATTCGTGTGAGCGACGGATGATTGCAAAATTAAGCGAGTTTGCGTTATTGCTCAACGGAGACATTCTGAATGTGGTGCTCATCACATGAAATACGAGGATTGTACGTAATCCTGCAGAAATTAAATTTAAAATTAATTAAACACACGACTACTACTCCCTAAACATAACGTTGTAAGAAGGTAAACGATGAGTGAAACCAGAACCCATGCATCAGCAAAGAAAACTCAATGTGATCCTATTTATTTTAAGTATAGAAAATCACGAGAGGATTACACCGTGTTCGTTGATTTAGCCGTGTAAATATTCACGTAATAAAAAAAAGGATTAGTAGTCCGATCTGAGGTATCTCGCGAATCTTTTTGACGCTTGAGGCCGCCTGCATCTCTCCATGATCAAAAATACTTTGGCTTTTACTTTCATCAGCTTCAAATCTACTCAATCTTCATACAAGCCTATCGCAAGTAAATGGGCTTTCATGGAGTCCACGTAGTCCTAAAATTCAATCTTTATTGACTCAAATAATATTCCCATTAGTTTCGGAGAGAATGCAAAAAAAGCATGGATTTGGTCCAACTGGGAATTGAACTTTTTTTTAACTCTGCAAAGCAGTACATGCCTACACACACTCAATTTACTCGTATTCAAGGAAAGGTACGAGTGTGACTCCTTAATCATTACAGATTTGACGAGGTGTTCACTCAATTTCTAATTATTTTCACATCAAAACTTCTGACTAAATGAGCCTCAAAATATGTACACGTAATCTTTATTTTCGTCCCATTCATCTCGCTTGTGAAATTTGAGCATTCGGTTGTTGTACTAATGGATAATGAATTCAAAATGAACACATTTCTCCTCCACATTCATCCCGTTTGTCGTGCATGCATTTTGTGTTGTTGCCGATGTCGATCAGCAACAATGGAGTGATAATGGAAATACGTGTGTTATAGTTACTTGTCATAATTATTATGCATTTTATGATGACGACGATGTGCAGTTAGCGTCGTCGTCATCTTGGCATAAAATACTTCAAATCAAAGCACAACAATGTGAGGCGCACACGGAACTGAAAGGTGTTCGTTATGTGTTCCCTTGTTGACTACACTCTGTTGTGTGTCTGCACTCTCACTTCACAGCGCTTTACACAATTTCACACAAACTTTGGGGATCTCCTCGCGTGAGTTTAACCACCAAATGAGCCCACTCGACGACGACACAATAGTAAGAAGCAGAGTAGAATGCATATTATTATTGTTGTTGTTATGTGTTGGAGCTAATTTCCTCGTGTTTGCATGCATGCTAACTACAATGAGAAATGTAGTTTATTATGCATGCATCCCCAGAGTTGCGGTAACGATCTCAAAACTTCTCCGCTAGAGAGAAGCAGAAAAAAAGTGAGCGCATCATTGTCACGATTTCGTAGATGCATAACACAATTATTACATCCCTCAAAATCTCTTCTCCACCGATTGAGCTGACTATATCGATTAAGATGATGTGACAAGTCAGTGGAGCTGTAAATAAGAGTCGATTAAGGCAAGCATACTTTAATTAAAAGTTTATACCCATTGGGAAGGACTTTAGTCATTACAAGACGTTAAGATCATACATTCTTTTCCATGACAATGGCCTGTCACCACTTCAACTGTTAATGATAAGCATAAAAGCTTAGGATGAGAATGGATGATGATTCCACACAGCGCGAGTCTCGATGTGAGTAGGTAATCATAATACCGGTGTGGTTGACATTTCGCCATTCAATATCTTCAGAAATAAATTGTTTGTTTAAATAATAATAAAAGAACGCCGGTTGGGCGCGAACTGTCGGGATGATGTATACCTAATGTATATTCCCACAAAAGAAAGTGTGTGCACAGTACATCATATTTGCTGCCTGTTGACTTAATCTGAGGTTTTGTATTATGATGATTATCAATTGTCGCCGATATAGGACCATCCTCGTGTTTACTTAAACTTTTCAGTAGTGCCACTCTAAATTGAATGCGGCGTTAATTGCGGTTTTTACTTGTAAAATATGTATATGAATGCTTAAATTAATTCGAAACTTTGTGTTTGCGTGAAACCACAAAAATGTATTAAAGTCGGCAGATACGACTCCTACATAAAATGGAAACTTCCCGAAAAACACATTGCTAAAATTACACTCGTCCGTCTTGTTAGAAATTCACGCGCTTCTGTCACAAAATGCATACATTATCGAAATTGTTACTCCGTTGTAACTTATTGTAGACTCCTTGGTTGGAGCTCGTGAATACACAAAAGAGTTAACAATAAGACTTGGTAGACGACCAAATCGAAATCAAAAGCCCAAACAGGGATCGAGAGACTGAAGTGGAATGGAAAATGGGGAAAGACACAAAATGAAATCCTCTTTTGTTGTATAAGTTGCATGAAATTGACATGTAATATGCGATGCAATTATATTAGTCTCTCTTAAAGTTTCGAAGTGAAGGCAAGCTTGTTGAAATCACACAATGACGAAGGAAATGCATATTGGGGATTCTCGTCATTTTTTTGTCCATATAAAAAGTGGCAACACAAGAACACGCATGTTTCCTACGCGTTGAGCGCTCAAAATTCATTCAAGTCACTTGTCAATCCACACAGTTCACAACATAAAGTACAACATTAATAATCATGTAATAATGGAAACACAAACGGAAAAGGGAGTCAGCATTGCCAAAAGAACGAGACAAAAAGGCATCAGAGATATTTCTTGTTTGACGGTAAATGATTTGCAGAAGAAAAAAAGTGGAGAGAAATAATGATATGTCAAATTACAACGATTGTTAGACTAATTTACCAAATTCTCCTCTTTTGACACGGATGATGAAAAAAAAGCCAAAATATAGGCCAACATATATTGTGCACTATTTACACGAGACGATCATCATCCCATTGTAGTCCCATTTATAAAACCAATTTACCGTTTATCTATGTCGTAACCGGAGAGAGCGAACAAAAAACGAACCCACGAAAATGATGACTGTGTAATAGGTAATGAGGTACGAAAATGACACCTTCTCAATGAATGGAGGATTGATTGAATGACTTGTGTAGCGAAGGTACAACACTTCCATTCCAATCCTATAATCATCGTCATATCAACTTGTATCGAAGATCTTGCAACCACTCTTGTTTTTCTTTTGAGGATCTTAGTATGAAGGGTACATAATGTTGAAGGCGTACAATGTGGAAGTGTATCAATTGTTTGACGAATATTTTTTTTTTCAAGTTTCCCTTTCAGCTATAAAAAGATGTGTGCGGAAGCGTGTGTGTGTCTACGCATCGATTTTGATAGGGCAGTCAGGGCGTGCCATGTCAGCACAAACGTCACTTACTCACTTACCATCGTCCTTAATTTTTCTTCTTCTCATCTCGCGATTTTCTAGAGATCTGCCCTAGTCGTGGTGAGGATCGTGTTGGGTATGAAACCCTACACAAATTTGCGCATGAATGAATGATTAGGCATGATTTGCTCATTACACATTTGTTTTCGATGAAGGTTTCGATCAAATTCATAAAACCACAACATTCTCTTCGTTTTTTTTTCATTCTTTTGCCACAATCCGCAAATCCAGTCTATATCACTTTATGTATACATCATGATGGTCTATTTCAACAAAAAAAAAATTTGCTCCTTCGTGGTTTTCCCTCGTTCGGAATACCTTCGCGTAATATGACAAGCCACGGCGGAGCTGTCTCACGAAATATGCTTACGGCAGAGAATGGCACTTGCACAAAAATAAATGTATTTTGCTTTTTTAGAAATGAGTGTCTCAAGTCTCTTACCGTAGGCTGGTTGGTTGATCAGTTTTTTTGTATTGTCAGAGAGGGGGATATCATTAGAGTTTTGTGTGACCACCAAGGTGGATGGAGATTGCGAAGGAAAGTAAATGTTAATGGGTAGAGATCATATAGAGATGGATAATATGGTTTCAAAGCTCAGTGTCGCACGGCATGTATTACTAGAGATATTTTTTTTACGATCGCGCTCAATGAAGTGGTAATTTGACGAAGGTTGCAAATGAGTGCCCTCACTCTTTTGCCAACCGTTCGTGGTTGAAATGCACCGTTGTGCTTTTACGAGAAAAAAAAACTCTTGTGAAGTTTGTGGAATCTCGTGTACGTTTTCTCATAACTATGCGAGACTCTCACACAAAAAAGTGACAGGGAGTGAGGAGAGGAATGTAAAAGAATTGAATTTTTTTATGGCTTACCTCGTCTGGCTTAGGATATACATGACTGCAGTGTTTCGAATGAAGCACTCTATCACCCGCTGAATGCACTTGGCTACTTTGCGTCAGACTCGGTGGGAACTGAGCACTGTCCGCTGCTGGAATGAAGAAGATTACAGCTATGAGAAGGAAGAAGTCTCGTATTCTAGGGACTTTCCACCGGACCGCATCCACAACCCAACCGTCCATCCCTTTCCTATCACAAATTAATGAAGAATCCCGTCGCTCATTGGGAGTCGCAAGTTTGCACAATCCGCTCCCCACCAATTTGTCCGTGTAACTGCATCTCCTCGATATCGACGTTGATGACACTTGAACAATCCATTTTGGGGAGGATGACCTTTGTGAGTGCCCCTCTTGGCACGACATGGTACTACCACCAACAACGACCGCCCTTCCCGTTGACAAATCTGAGCAACAGGGCAATGCGTGAGGTACGCAGCGTGCCGATGGGCTTCCGACTGGCTTGCCGTTTAGACGACTACTGTTACCAATATCCAGGTCACCTGTCCTTTTTCCCTGGACACTCGCCATCATCATCGTCGTGCTTTCTGAGTAATCTCCACCAAGCTCACGCACTACTCACACATACACACATGTAGACTCACCGTCGTGGTGATCGTCACCGACTTTTGGAGTGGGGCATGTGAGGAAAGAGTGTGTGGAAACTCGTCTGGAAAGGATACAACTCGCTACTCCACACCAGAGCACTTGTTCCTCCTCCTGCTTTGTTTGACTAATGTGGGTGGCGATGGGAATGATGATGGATCTCTCATGATTTGACTGCCCTCTCTCTCATTTTTAGCCTCGCTCCTCACCCATTTCCCTTTCAGGACTGAAAAGTCTCCTGTGATTGATTGGCATGTGTGAAACTTGTTCCAATTCCCATGTTGCGGTCACCACTTCTCCAGCCCGAATAATGATGTACACCAGAGAAACGTTGTATGGCACCCGGGGTTCTATGACACGAAATTGGCGAGAGAAAAGCTGGCTTGGTTGATACCCGCTTTTTATCCTGAAAATAATTATTAAACAACATTTATCAGAAGCCCGTCAATAACGTGGAGCGTTGCTCGTGTAATTAACTGCAACAGTTGCTTCTTTCCAAGGAGTGAGAGCAAAGTAGGTGACATTAAAGAGGGAAGCAAATTAGACTCAGGTCGATGGTGATTGAAGGAGAGTCTCTTGTGAAAGAGCCACATAGAAAAAAAAACCTACTTGTCAGCAACATTCATTCATTAGCCTAATAGAGGTGAACACCACACGACATTCAAAGAGGAGTATATAACAAAAAAGGTCCAGAGTTTCAGTCATCGGCAACGTAATAATATATACATACATTTAAAAAGTCTAGAGAAGCAACTGGAGCAAAATATTTCAGACCAGAGACCAAAAGCGGTCTCGTGTTCGCGGTCACGGAAAGAGCAAGAGGTATACACGGATTTTGCACAAAATCCACAATGTATTATGAATCGATGAAGAGACAAGAGAGAAATCTTGGAAAATCCACAAAATGAAACTTTTCTCTTTCCCGTTTCAACTTGAGCCAACTCGACACACAATAAAGTTGATTGCTTGTCACAAGCCAGAGAGAGAGAAAACAAGAAAAGAAAAGTGTCTCTGAATTACCAAAAGTTGCAAGCCACAAGCCGAGTCTTGTAGATTCAGCTAACTTTGTCCAGAAAGTCTCCTCCTGAGCTTCATGTGTGACTCGTGTCTCACAAAAAAACACTCAAACCAAACCTGTGTGGAGGTGTGAGTATAGGAAAATGGCTGGAGACACTGCTCTCAGAAAACTTCTATATTCCTCGTCACTACCAATACATAAAAATGTCTTGATGCTGTCTCACCACTTTCGCAAGACTTTGAAAAAAAACTCCTACGCCAAGAAAAAACATTGACAGCAGAGATGACGGAGTGTTACACAAAGGAAAAGGAAACTTTTTTAAACCGTCATATTAATTACGACTTTCAATTCACCAATACTCCACGGCCTTTCGCTGGATGTTGCCTTCATATAGCCATCATTGATCACAGTGTTACACAAAACAGAGGTTATACAGTGTCACGCAACCAGTAAATCGCATCCACGATTTCCACATTACTGAACAGGAAAACCCCACTTGGCCACAAGTATAAATATTACAAACAAATCTTCCCGTATTGTTATATGATGACTGTTTGTTCAAGCACAATAGAAAACGGAACGAGTTCTGAACAAAGTTGCAATGTTCTGGTCCATGAGAAACTTTGGGCGCGTGTGTCCATACACAAAGAGCGGTGCACTCGCACAACTTCCTGCATCCACTTCTCGTCACTTGACGGCTTCGATGGTGACTGAGAGGACGACTTAGTAATCCAAAGTGATTTAACCACGTATTTCTGTATAAAGTTAGTTTAAGTAGCCGTCAGTATGGTCGTCATCATCGGATGAATTGCAATTCGCAACTGCAGCCACAAAGTGAGCATGTACAGAGAGTTGGATTGTGAGACACAGAAGTTTGCATGCATCAAGCACACGTTTTCATGCTCTCGTCTCATCCCAACCCTTTTTTTATCATGAGAGATAGATGATGATAATATTATGAGATGCATCTCAAAGTACACATCATGAGCACGTATGTACACAGCTTCTTCACATTTTACCTTCCCTATCATAATAACAATCATCATTAAATGCGAAGCTGTACAAGATTGGTTTGGACGCTTGTTTTTGAGGCACATGGTGTGGTGCAGTAATCAGAAAAGATGCACTCTTGCACAAACTTGCACTTCTCTTTGCCTATATACGAAGATATCGTTTAGGTAAACTTGAAAGCAATCCGTCTCACTTTCTGTGCAGTTTCGCGAGAAACAAGGTGGCAAAATGGATGCTGCACATTTTCCCGCAAACTTACCTCACTTTTCAAATCAATGAGGATGACTGACGGAGGAGCACTTTAACGAGAAGCACATGGTGATGTGAGGTGATGCGTGTTTGATGATGATGATGGATAAACTAACTTTTCGTAATGATGGGTACGACGAAATCCATGAACCAAAAATAATCCATATTTTATGCTCGCTTGCCCCCTTTTTAGTGAGATGAACTCACACATTAATAAATAATAAATACATAATACATAATGTCTGTAGCGTAATTCTGCCAAAACGTGTTTGAGAGTTATTGGTTTATTCGCCACCTTATTTGCTCTACTCATCATCACCAGAGTATTTGCTGTGTGACCATTTATTGGCTTTTGATATTTATATAGATTAGTGTGGTACACTAAATATTTTGGTGTTTGAATATCTTTCAAAAGTTAATATGCTGGAATACAACGTTAAAGGTAACACGTCTCGCTGGAATTCACTGGTATACACCTGCACAACATTTTGAGTAAATGTCTCAAAGGCAAACAACAAACCCTCAACTTACACATTCTGCACACACTCAACATTGTAATCTCTCTTTCGGCAAGTTTCCTCTGAATAGACAAGCCGGACAAAAGGTTGACGTAAACCGAAACTTCGTTTTGCGATAATCTTACGTAACGTACGACAGGATGACTGACAATATTGTGAGTGTTTGGATTAAAGTGATGTTGAGCTGTTAGAACGAAGTTACTCATTCTGCGATGTGAATCCTTAACTATACCTTATGAGAAGAGGCTCCAAAACATATTGAATAATCCAACAAGTCAAAACTAGGTATTCATCACTATTCATTGAGCATTAATCCTTGTTTTAGTGTGAAAGTGAGAGGAGTCAATCCTTTTCAGATTCTTCAAAAGATTGTTTCCCTTCACTCAAATAGATTGTTGAGCATGAGTTCGGTAATGTGAGATCTACAAATTATCAAAATCATTTACTTTTGGCCTAAGAGTTTCTAACCAATGCTTAAAGCACTAGCAAGAACCAAGTTATTGGAAAATCCGAATTTAAAATAGAATTGTAATACAACTACCGTCGAAATACAAACCGCGGCGGAACACCGTCCATCCTCAAACGCAAATTGGAGAAATTCTCACTTTCTGGTTTCTTAATACACAGTAAAAAAAAGAGTGAAAAGACTCAAATTGAAACCAATAACAGTCTTTGCATCACCGTTTATGCCCCTGTCCAAAAAAAGTAAATGATTACTCTTCCGACAACGTATGAAAGCAAGGCTTGCAAACTTTAAAACCGTGCGTATCCTCCAACACACTGAGTACTCATAATAGGAATCAAACCACACGCAAAAATATCAGAAAAATTACAAATTACACTTCTACCTTTGAATTTGCATAGAAGCAATACTTATAAAAGCACCCTAGCTTGCTACCTCTTGTATTGTGCATCGTTTTCTTGCTAATTTATCGCCAACCACTAAAAAAAGTGAATTCCTCGTGCTTTCTGCACAATTCCTTTTTTGTGAGTTTGTATTCACAAAAATAAAAAAAATGGAACTTCGACTACACAACGAATTCATGATTGCAGGCTGGATTGCATGTAATATATGTTTAGGCAGGAGTGAATCGTCGTGAGTGCACCATTTAATAAAATAACTGTTCGATGTGAAAAGGAAAATGAAATTTTTCAAAGAAATCATTTAATATACAAACCGTCGGCGAGAGCGCATGGCTGACTGTCGGCGGAATAAAACATTGGGACGCATCTGTGTTGTAAAACAGGCACGCAGGTATGTTCGTAATGTTCGATAGATAACAACTCTTTTATGGCTATTTCTAAATATACAAATCCACAAGGCTTCTCACTAATTCAATTCTGAGCTCAACTGAAATTGACTCATCATCATTACCGTCGTCATCATCCCTCTCTTGAGTGAGATGCAATTAGTGCTCCAAGTCCATGGCATGGCCATGGTTTTACATGCCATGATCTGGGTCATGGCATGG